>CAIGRP010053518.1:0-27272 GCA_903798385.1 Fraxinus cuspidata
CAGCTAATTTATCTTTGGTCCAAAGCGAAATATTAGTAGGTGTAACAACAATTGCAATTGTAGATGAATGCGTAGACCAACCATTTTCTACAGTAATCCAAATACGCTCATCTAAGACTTCAAGGAATGCTCTCATTTGAACATTCCAATATGCATAGTTGCTTTCGTAAAAAAGCATAGGCACGGATAGTGACTGACTCATTTAGATTTATTATGGGTCATGAATTAAAATGTGTCTCTAATACCAATTGAAATTACGTAGATCAACCCAAATTATACCTAGAGGTGAGGTGAATAGGTGATTATGCGGAATTAAAACTGATAATTAAAACGCAACAAATCACTTTTAATTATTTATAGATGTTCAATCAATCAATTCAATTTTTCTATGTTGAAAAGAAGTAAATAATGCAAGAAATGATAATGAAGAAACCCCTAACTAGGTAAAAACTCCAGGTTCAAGCCAGTAGCAATCCACTATAAACAAATTTAAACTTATAATCCGTCAGACACAACTACATCTAGTACTTTCTAACATCATAATCATAATTTCCACAGCCCTTCTGGATTGCGTGCCCCTGCACCAACTCTCGACTACAATTTTCAAAGCCCTCATGAATTGCGTGCTCCTGCATGAACTCTTGGCTTTATGAATTTGTCTACCTTCAGCGGATCAACGAACAACAACTGGAACTCCAATTACCTTCTCTTGATCTTCAGAACTCTAACAAATATTTAAAAAGTAATGGTTTGGTTATTTTAGTTTAACGGATGAAGATGTTTTTCAATGCAAAGAAAGAATCTAGTATGAAAATTAGATTGCAAAGCAATGAAGAAATCAAGTATGAGATTGAATGCCTTAAAGTAAGTAATATGAAGTTTTTCACAATGTTCAACCTCAAGAAATTCATTTGGAGGCGTGATAGTATTTATACTGTAGGTTTAGGGTTGTATGGGCTGGATAAAAAGCATTAAGAAACACGAAACAAATGTTTTCGGATAACACTATCGCTCGATTGAGGGTTTAGCGATAGGCGAGCGAGAAGGTCTCCCTCGAGCGAAGACATGGCGATAAGCTAGCGAAATTGCTACGCCGTTTTTCTTATCTTTTCATTCTCGAACCCTAGAACCTATACAAGTCAACTTATACAAATTGAAATTTACTCCTTGACTTTTACATAATATTAATTTCAGTCTTTTTTGTTCACAAACTTGCCAATTACAATAAAACCTAACAAAACTAAATTAAATACTTTCTTTAGAAGACGAATAAGTGGTATAATAATGCAACAACAAATATAGAAGTAAAGATTAGATAGTGATTCCTTTTTTTTTTATTTTTCAAAATGGTATAATAGCAAACAATTTATGAATCAGAAATTTTTTCGATCCAACACTTGAGACGTGTGATGAGAAAGTATGCTAATCAAAATGGAAGATTTAGAGAATGAGAAAAAAAGTTTGGTAAAAATTGATGGCAATGACCCTGCATTCTTATAGACAAAAAAATTGCAATGTAAGGAAAAAAGTTGAGAATTCAAATTTGAGTTTTGGGCACTCAATCAAAATCTATTTGAAATGTACCAGCTATTGAATGCTACAAAAACATTGAATCAATTCAAAACCTCCAAGAAATGAAACAAAGTGAAAGTAGGTGAGGCAGGTGATCCAATATTGCAAGCCAACTTTCACGAGGTTTTCTTGTTTGGATCCCACCTACGGCTCACACCCTTATCAGAGATCAAGCTAAAAAAACACGTTCACACTTGTATTCAACAAGCCCCTCCGACATATGCCATTTTTTAATCAAAAGCTTGATGTATATAAGTTTTAAAAAAGATAAAATGTGACCAAAGAACCTTCGCAAGACCAACATGTAAAGGCTAAGGGCTCGACTAGTTCTGTTTTCAATTTTGAGTTCTTTTTCATTTTTCTGTTTTGAAGGTCTGTTTTAGGATTGCTAATAACGCGTTTGATTTGTTGGAAAACTATTTCTCAAAATAGAAAACTAAAAAAATACATTCAAATTGAAATTTTGAAAAATTGTTTTATGACTTTTTATTCCATGAAATTTGATTATTAAATAAAATAGAATAACTTCATGTTAATATATTATCAAATATTATCTAATTTTGAAGTTGGTGAATCTTATATCTTTAATCGCAACAAAAGTAAAATAAAAACTAATAATAAATTGAGTTGGGAAATTACAGGAAATAAAAATAAAAATTAATGACGTGAATTGTGTGTTTTAAATATATGTTTTTAGATTTTTTACATAAATAATTATTAAGAACTTAAATTATTATTATCTTTAATTTTTTACAATTTTTATTTATAATCTATTTTTTAAACTTTATTTTTTCAAAAAAATATTTTTTATTCACTGTTTAGAATTTATATTTTTGTTTTTTAGAATTTCTATTTTTTTAGGATTTATTTAAATAAATTTTTATTAAAACATTTGTTTTCCGTGGTTTGAGTGTTTTATAGGGATGGACCCTTGCTAACACAGGCTCGGCTCATCTTAGATCATGCTCAAAAACCGAGCTTGCCTAGATCCCCCTATTTCGTTTTTGAATTTTAAAAATTCTCATTTTTTTTGGCTTAGGATCGACTATTTAACTTTCAAATATGATAAGTTAAAATTGTAAATAAACAACTTGTTACATATACATTTAAAAAAAAAAAAAATTATTCATTTTGGACTTGGTACTCAACATCTTGCCAATCATTTATACACATTAAACTTTTTAATATATCTTCTTTGAGACGTGATCTGATCTTGGACAAATCAACCACCTATATTAAAAGCAGACTCTGATATTAAAATGCTGACTTGGAGTGTTGTAGATCACATTTTGTTAGAGAAACAACGAGATATTGACATTCGTGATGTCTCCAAAAATCAAGCAAGTTTATTGCAATTGTATTAGATGGTTCTATGGTTTTAAAATATGATGAGAAAAATATCTTGTTAATTCTGAAGGTATTCCACTTATACCTGCGTTTGATGTACTTTTGTTGTAGGTAGAAGATATTACTAGATTCTACATTAAATGTTACACCTAATATGTGTCCGTCTAAAATTCACACCAAATCTTGGTGCATACAATTCATTTAATGTACTCTCTAATTTATAATATGTAATTGGAGAATCAAAATTAAATGCATTAGAAATTTTTTGTATAATAATTTTTGTACCTTTTAAATTATATAGGGGTCCATTACACAAGCTAAAGGAAACAACATAGGTAAGTTTTCCCAATATTTTTCTAAATTTTGTTTCCATTTCATTGAAAGTTAATGCAATATGATAAAAATCTTCAAGAACTTTAAGACTAGTAGGTAATATACCCCTGATAATAAATTTGTAGCATTATAAAAACTGTAAAAAAATTTCTATCTTTAAAGAAAGTTCCCAATCATAATCTTGCAAATCATTGTCTGAATCATGTGTATGCCAGAATTAAATTCAATAATAAGTAGTTCGTATATATTCTTCACAAGATTTTAATGACAAGTAAGTTGAGTTCCATTTATAACCTATGTTGATTACAATTTGGATTCTAATATTGGGCACAAAACTCTTCGAAAATTTGTTTTCTACTAGGTGATATTGTAATATATACTAGTTCGTCCTTAATTTTATTAATCCGTACTCTAATATATTATATTCCGTCTTGCACAAATTAAATATATGACATACACAATGAATATGAAATAAAAAATCACCAAAATCTGGATTAAGAGCCCTATATAGTTTATCAACTACAGGTCAATAACAATTGCATTACCAAAAGTAAAATTACAAATTTTAGTTTCACAACAATATTCTTTTACAAGTATTGTAATAACATTAAATATATTATTAGAATTATGTGGAAACTTAGTTATTTTAAAAAAATTACTTTTTTTTTTTGCATTATTCTAGTAGATCTATGTAGTGAGCAGTTATGACTATGTAACATTTTTTATTAATACTTTCCCAAACATTATATGTGAAAGATATAACACCATCATATTTTAATAGATTACAAATTAGTATTTTTATTTTTATTTGTTCTAGTGAAATAATCAATGCAATTAGAATGAAGAGTGTTACTACTCATTGGAACTTACCTTGGTTGAAGATAATCTTGCATGAATTTAGTGAAATGTTTGTTATCCACTATGCTAGTGGCAATTCAACACTGACTACAAACTTGACCATTCTTTTGCAGCATCTTTCTCCTAAATAGATCCATGTGCTGAGTATAGTGGAACTAGTACCAAGAGAAGGAGTACCAAAATGAAGTGCGTTTGAGTTTGACCAATAAATCATGTTTGATCGAATATTTTTGTAATGTCGATTTAGGTAGGTAGTTCTAATTCCCCTTTACCATGTTATTTCGTTTGACAATACTTTTACACTGCTTTGAATTCTTTCTTTTTATCTACTAGACGACCCGTGAAAACTAATTTGAATCATTCACAATATTTGGTAGTTTGTTTGGATTTTCGCTTCCTGTACCTCTTGTATTTACTACTACTACTACTACTACTTCTTCTTCTTCTTCAAGTTATCCAAATCAATTGGATTACGACTACCATACAAATTTTTGACCCCCAAATCATCAAGAATCGAGATGTTATTAAGATCGGTATAATTATTATAGAATATAGGAGACTTGGATTGTTATGTCAATGGTGTTATCACAACCAAGCATAGCTAGTGAGATACATTTGTAGAAAAAAAATGAAAAGTACAAATAAAAGCATATAAAATAACAGATGAAGAATTTAGTTGAACTTAAATTGAGAAAATATGAAAAAAAAAAAAAAACAGTTGTGTAACTTGTGTTTGTACAAGTAATATATTGATTGAATAATAAGGAATTGAGTTGAGAATTAGAAATTCAGATTGTAAAAGGTAGATAATAGATTGTAGAGAGTCGGTGTGAGAAAATAGATTAAAAGGACGGATATTTATAGAGTTTAAAGAATATGTGAAAAATGACCGTTGCCGTTGGGGACCCCAACGGTCCCCAATGGTGACTTT
The DNA here is from genome assembly GCA_903798385.1 of Fraxinus cuspidata. Taxonomy (NCBI): domain Eukaryota; kingdom Viridiplantae; phylum Streptophyta; class Magnoliopsida; order Lamiales; family Oleaceae; genus Fraxinus; species Fraxinus cuspidata. The sequence continues at coordinate 5,042 of CAIGRP010053518.1, forward strand.
TCAGTTTTTGTTTTGAAAATGTTTTGATCACATTTTCAAACGAGTTCGTGAGCATGATCTATGAGCCACTCAACCGAGCGACGAGTAGATCCAAATTTTTTTGCGGCTTGGCTTGCGCTCGGGCTTAATCCTAGACGAGTCCGAACAATCCATGGATTGATCCCAAATGAGCCAAGCAAGTAGCCGACGAGTAACTCGACCCAATGGCCAACCTAAGTATTTTCAGAATTTTCATTGAAAATATTCAAAAAGTAAAAAGTATGTTTTGAATTTTATGTTATAATTTTAAACCTATTTTCAAAACTGCATTTTTAGAAATACCATACCAAACAAATTTTGAGTATTTTACAACAGAAAATTGAAAACAACAATTCAAATGCATCATAAGTTGTTAAAAATATCAGATCCATTTATTTAAATATAATCTTTTAACATGTGGTTGTATTTTACCGGTGAGAAGGTATAGAGGGGTTTTCCAAGAAAATACGATGAACAACAATGTTAAGGTATGTTTTAGGAAGTGGATTTTGACCGATACAATACAAAAAATGCTCACTTGTCTTGATAAAAAATTGAACTCGTTACCAATATAATATCAAAAGAGGCTGCAACATATCAGTAACAAGGATAGTACCTAAGAGAAAACCCAGAATAGCAGGGAAGGGGAAAAAAAAAAAAAATATCAACTTCTCCAAATAAAAATAATCAATGAAGAAGAGGAAATCTCCTTCGAGGACGAACACGCTCACTGTGGTGGTTCATCATCCTGATTTGGAGCATCTTTGATCTCATCAGCTCCATCCTCCTGTAGCAAATTCAGTATAACAATAAACCAAATATCGTATAGAATATAAGAAAAGCAAACACGTTGGATAGCATGAAAGGTATTACGGAAGAAAAAAAAGTTAACAACTGTTATGCATACTAAAATGCCCTAGTAGTTTAAGGATCGAAAGATATAACACCGAGTTGTACATAAATCAATACCTGTATATCAGAGGTCCACAGAGTGAGATTATCACGAAGAAGTTGCATAATCAAAGTGCTGTCCTTGTATGACTCCTCGCCTAGTGTATCCAACTCGGCAATTGCTTCATCGAAGGCCTGGCAAAAGCCGAGAAGAAATGAACAAGCATCACACAACTAAACATAGCAAAGCCTTAAAACAACAAATGTGAAACCGTGAATGAAAGATTCAATGTTGAGACTGAACTTACTTTGAATCTACTTATTTTGTCAAACTTGATTTTCAAAGTTAATTATTTTTTAACACGAAAACTTACTTCTAGAAGGTAAGTATAGAAAAGTAACTTTTAAGCCCTGCAAAGAATTCTGTAATTCATGAAGTTCCAAACATAGGAAATAGACCTGGAGTTACCTGTTTTGCAAGATTACAAGCGCGATCAGAAGAGTTCAAAATTTCATAGTAAAACACAGAGAAGTTCAGAGCTAGTCCAAGTCGAATTGGGTGTGTTGGGGCAAGTTCTGCATTAGCAATGTCCTGAAAAACATAAGCAAAAACTCGTTTTTAACTTGAAGATAAGTATTTCTCTAACTAAATTCTGTAAAAAAACTCATTTGCTCATTTATCATCCATCATACAAAAGATTGCTAGACGCAAATTTTTAAATGCAGATGAATCGATATACAGAGTCCCTCTCTAAAACAACACACTGTTTTGGATTGGGCAGGGGAATTTTGAAACAGCAACAACAATGACAACAAATTTTAACACAAAATTAAAATAAATTCGCGCAAGAACAATGGCTGATGAAAATTGAAGCGATTTATAGATTTCTTTTCATCACAACGGCTACTATTACATCTACATAAATAACTTACCACAAAGATAAGCCAAAAGAGACCGTTTCCCTATTCAAAAACCCAAACACATATGCAGTATTTTAGCTAAACCTAACTGTTGGGTTTTGATACCTAATAAATTCGGACGATAATGTTAAAACGATGTTAGATAATTTATATCGACACATTGTGATAGTTCGACCCAGAAACAATTTGGGCCACTAGAAGCAAATGAATTAAGTTAATATTGCTCGTGGTTCAACACTTTGTGGATGAAACAAGTTGTGGTTATTAGTTGGATGGTGATATATATAGCCCATTTATTTGTGGTAAATTGGGACTTTGTGTTGGCCCATTTGAAGTGAAATACCTGGCCCAAAATTGATGGCCTAGAATGTAGCTTTATATCCATTCCATTTGCTACATCCATATTGTGCGTGTATGTTTGCAATAGAGAGAAAAGAGAGGCAACCTTCCTTATTGCAATTGAGAGCTTTGCTTGGTGTCTTCCTCCTCTCCCTTTATGATATTGCTACTACCACCACTTTGATCCTTTGTAGGTTAGAAATTTGTGGCTACCAAGAGGGAATAGTAGTGGCTTGAGCCTCCTCGGTTGGTGTTCGTTTGTTGGTTTTACTGAGCTCAATTTCAAGATTTCTAAAGGCTTCCACAACAAATGGTTTTTGGCAAAATCTTCAAAAAATCTTGAAACCAGACTCAGTTAATCAACCAAACGAACACCAACTGAGGGTACTCGATCCACAACTATTCCACACTTGATTGCCACTAGTTTCACACTCACAAAGGATGACGGTGGTGATTACATACAAAGGGAGGAAGAAAGCAAAGGGAACGATGGTTAAATCTCACAAGAACTCATCCAAGTTGGGAGCCTCAGTCTATTTCTCTCCTGTCATAAATACTCACACGGCTGAAAAAAGAGGTTGGAGAAATAAATATAAACTAAACAATTCAGGTCACCATATTGGGCCAAGAATATTGTAATTGGGCCACCACTAATCCAAAGCTTAAACCAATAAATGGGCTAACAATCTAATGCCACACGCTAACCCCAACTTGGGTCATCCTCAAAATGTTGAGCCACGAGCAACATTAACTTAATATAAGTTGCTTCAAGTGGCCCAAGTTGTTTTCAAATCGATCTATCACTAAGATTTCGATATAACTCATCCAACATCGTTTTAACATCTTCTTTTGAATTTGTTAGGTTTCAAAACCCAACACTAACTTTAATTCTCAAGGCCATAAGCATCTAATTTGAACAAATACATTTTTTTCCCTTTTCACCCTGCAGATAATATGAACAATAAACTAAACTTTCAATCAAATAAATTTGAGGCTGAATCCATGAAACCTTTTTAATCCATCCATTAGATATACCATACACAATACCGCATTCAAAAGAAAACATTTGAGGCCTCAAGTAATAGCTAATTGGTAAGTTTCCATTCTCTAGTAAATGCATTTTGGAATAGTGACTTGATGGAGAATGTGATTAAAAAATAATAAAAAGTTTTATTTTTTATTATAATATTATTTTATTGAAGAACGTGTAGTGGGAAATACGAGAGAGAATGCATTTTGGAAATAATGAGGATGAAACATGGGCATAATATACATAGGAAATCTATAACGTCATTGCAAGGGGTTCATGGTTAATTCCATAAAGTGAATCCATATCAATCCATTTCTCCCCGAACGCTATACAATAAATCATAAACTCTGAGATGAAACAATACAGGATGAAATGCATTTATGCAAAATACGCAAGCATTAATAGAATGGATAAATATTGATTATTGGAAATAAAAAGTTAAGTTCATCACAAAGATCAACTTCAAGATTCAAATAAACAGAAAGGAAATAGATAAAAATAAACAAATACTTTAAAAATCAAACAAACCTGAGCAGCCTTGTAGGCTGTGAGGGTACTCTCAGCAGCCTCTTTTCTTTCTGCCCCAGTTTTAAACTCAGCCAAGTACCGATTATAATCCCCCTTCATTTTGAGGTAGAACACCTTCGAATCGCCCGAAGATGCGGAGACGATGAGCTTCGATTCAAGCAGCTTTAGAATTCCATCGCAAATATTGGAAAGCTCCGATTCAATCTTAGATCTGTAGTCCTTGATTGTGCTGACATGGTGCTCATTCCCCCTCGATTCTTCCTTCTGCTCTATAGACGATATGATCCGCCACGACGCCCTCCGCGCGCCTATCACGTTCTTGTATGCCACTGATAGAAGATTCCTCTCCTCCACAGTCAGCTCCTCGTTCTCCGATACTTTTTCCATGAACTCCACCATTTCCTCGTGCCGCTCCGCCTGCTCGGCCAGCTTTGCCATGTAAACGTTCTCCTCACGCGCCGCCGCCATAATGGTTGTTGATCCGGATTTCTTGAATAGAAAGGGAATTCAGGAAGAAGGGAGAATGTGAATGAGATATGTTTGAAGGGAAAAGTGCGAGAAAGCTTTGGTGGTTTTGAAATGTGAGGATTGGAGGTGATTTAGCGTCCGTCTATGGAAGCTTAGTGATATTATGACCATTTAAATTAATTTTGATTTATCATCGTCATTATATTTTTAGAGTCGTCGTAATCACTCAAATTGCTTTTAATATACATTGTTCACCCAATTTTATAAAACGTTTCAATCAAACTACCTGATTATTAATAAAAGAAAAAAAAATACACATTACAAAATTAATTTATAATTATCACCACAACAAAAATGGGGTGAGAATTAAAAAAATAAAATAAAAGAACACACAACATGATAATCATTATAAAAAAAAATAAAATTATGTGAAAGTAGAAACAAAAATATACAACTAATCACACACACATTCACATAAAAATAAAAAATCCACTAACCCAAATCAGGAAAAATTATATAATATAATGAAGTCCAAATTGAGAAAAAATGTGTCTCTTTTTATATAATTTTTTTTTAAAAGAAATTTTGTAATGGTTATCATTTTGTGTGTTCTTTTATTTTTGTTTCTAATTCTCATTTTTTACTTTTTGTTGTTGTAGTAATAATTATTTTTTGTTGTGGTGATAATCAGATGACTTACTTGATCGGAACGTTGCAAAAAGTTGGATAACTATGGTAAATCAAAATCAATTTTCGTGATCATGATAAGTCAAAATATAAAGCACATTGGCCATGATGAATTAAAATCAATTTGGGTTGTCACGTTGACATTAAATAGCACATTGATGACCCCTTTTAATTCATATATGTTTGATGGATATAATTGAAGAAAGATATATTTTAAATAGTGATATGATGAGGAATAAGTGATTAAAAAGTATGTGATGTAAAATATTATTTTATTGAAAAATGTGTGGTTGAAAATAAATTTTAAAAGAATGTATGTCAAAACTCAAATTTATTTTCTTCAACAGTAAGTGGAGCCCAGATGTACTTTATTGAAATTATACTGATAAAGAATTATTTTTTAATGTTATTACACGTGCCTTTCCAATTTCACTCCTAACATAAAGAATTCAAAATAATAAAATTGAGGGCAAATAGGGGAATTAACGTTTTAAATGGTTGGATTTTTTACTTTGTTCAACCCCTGTTGGATGAAAGCTACATAGTGAGGGTATGGTTGTTTCGCATTAAAATCGGATTTTAATTTAATTTAAAGTCAAACAATTAATATTAGCTATATTTTTTTTGAGTCCCACAACTTTTTAACCACACATTTCAAAAATTTCTATCACAATTTACTAAAAATTTAATTTTAATCCCCACCAAACACCTATTGAATCTCGGAATTGAAATGTATTGACCTAAATAAATAAAATGAAGCCCCTATTTGTTAAGGATTAAAATTTAATTATTTATCAAAATAAAATCAATAATTAATTTTAATTATATATTTCATATAATTCATAATCTTTTAACCACATATATCGTCATTTTTTATCAAATACGGGCTAAATAAAAGAAAATAAAAAGAAAAGAATTTTACCATTGATTCTCAACTTATTCATTGAAATAACAATTTAGCATGGAATCATAAAGAACAACTTCTTAAGTTGAAGAGGGGGTGGGTGGGTGGCTTTAACCCCAAAATTGTATATTAATATGGAGCAGTTATGCATTTAAAAAAAAATTATATCATATTTTTAACATTATGTAAATTTACTTAATAGACATCTTTAAAATTAAATAAAAATATCGCTATAAAATTTATCCACTAATATATATTTTAATTAAACTCTTGAATCTTTTTATAAAACCCCAATATTTAAAAAAAAAAATCCTCTTGAATTAAAGTTAAAACAACAATGGAAGAGATATCATTAGAGCAAATAAATACAAACATCATTAGAGCAAATACATACATACATACATATCAATATATGAAGATTAATTTGAAAAAGTAAGAATGACCTTTTATCGTGAGTTTGATGAATTTAGTATGTGAATGATTCTTTATTTGTGTTTGAGTTATTTGATAATGTGTCTTTTGAATTCAAGTAGCATTAGTAAGAAATTTTATTTCAAATTATTTGAGTTTTCTGTTAGAATTATCTTTTATTTTCTAGAGTTTGAAAACATTGATGACTATCTTTTTTGATAGGATTATTAAAACAAGAATTTGAGTTTCTGTTGAGATTATCTTTTTTTTTTTTTTTCTTGATTTTCTTGAAATAGATATATAAGAATGGTAAATGTAAATAGCAGCTCCCATGAAATATTACATAAATATTGACAATGCTATTACCTCTAGATTAAAAAAGAATAAGAAATTCAATTTCTATTTGACTTGATCCGAATCGTAATTCAAATTCAAGTTGGTTTAGTGAGGGCGATTGCAAAACTCATTGAATGGGTTAATATCTTTATTCAATCCACTTAAGTATGAGTGCCCATATGCCAGTTTCACGCAAGAGGTAATGCTAATTAATTTCCCTAATTGATGAACCCCTTTGGATCTTTCGAAGCATATTTTACTCGTAGGCCAAACTCATTGTATGCCACTTCACTAAAGAGAATTGGGTTTTAAGATGAATAACATTTCGTAAGTGTATCCAATTATAGATTAAAAATATAGAACACAAATACATTGAACGTGAGATTTAAAAAAGGTTAAAATACAATAGCTCTAGTATATTAATATGGTCGGGAATTTCACTTCAGCGCCACTGCCTGTGGGATGAGATGAGGCAACCGAATGTTGTAAGCCAGCTGATGGTTCGGTTGGCTAAGCTGACTCCGGTGGTTTATCCACATGCCCACACAAGATGGAGCTCTCATCGAAGAATCAAATCATGGAAAGAAGTTGAGCAAATTTGATAGCAGTGAGAGACTTAGTAAGAATATATACAAGTTGGTCATTTAAAGATATATAAGCGATCAAGAATGAGCTGTTTGAGACATGGTTGCGTAAAAAGTGGTAGTTTATGGAAATGTGCTTCATTCGAAACCAAAGATCGAATTAACTGACATATATATTGCACCTGTGTTATCATATAAGATTGTTGGACGCTGAAGTATGTGAATCGTTCCCATAATAGATTACTCCCAAGGAACTTCTGTTGTGCAAGATGCAAGGGCAATGTAGGAATTCGAAGCAAGCTTAAACATGAATTACAAATCAAGAATCCTTACTTAAAAGAATGAATTCTAAGATCTTTGTATGGTGAAATAATTACCTTGGATTTCAAAACTCCAAAATCTACATTTTTTTGTTCTTCAATGATCTCAATCCCGATCACAATGGATGATAATTATTATCCACAATTTAAGTGCAATATTTTGTGAGATTTTGTGCCAAAATCATGATTTTAGAGCCTTTCCAATTTTGGTATATTTTCAAATACGAATTTCACCATTGTCTTGCCATATCTTCTCTCTCTTTTTCTAGGTAATAATCATTGGAAGTTGTACGGGAGTTAAATGTGGTAATATGTTTGAATTTCAAGTTCAAACCATTTCCTCAAATTATTTTGATATCTTATGGGTCAGGTTATCTCATATTAGCGATCCACAACTCGTACTTTTCAGCATCTCTTACTCGGACATGTTGGGCTTGACCCGAACCACAAGTGACAATGAATATCACACGTTAGAACTTTCTTAAGGTTTATCTCACAACGACAAATAGATCGTGCGACCAACGAGTAATATTAGAAGTTGCATTACTATAAAACCTGTTCGAGATTTATAGTACCTCTATTATAGGAATATTATATCTCGCTAAACTCCAAATTCATTTTCAATATTAATTCAAGTATTTCGGATCATTCGGATATTTATAGAACATACTTGAACCCCATATTGTATCATTGCATTCACAATTGTGTTCAATATCCCTAATTGATTAAACGAAATTGTTCGGTCGATGAATCACAAATATAAATGTTGGTCAATATAGTTTTCTTTTCCTACTTGAATCCTTCAACTTTATTAGCTGTTTTCCTAGTCAAGTACAATCAAACCGAATCAATCTTAGTCAATGATAGCATGTTAAAGTAGCAACACTAAAATAAAATCTAAAAAAATAGTCAAAAGTCATAAGGATATATATATATATATATATATATATATATATATAAATCTCAATGTTTTACACAATGAGGAAGCCGAGATCCATTCACTTATTTGCCTAATATTGGTCATAAAAGTACACACGATATGAAACACGTGCTACGATATTTTCTCCATTTATTAGGGAGTATGTCATATTCTTTATAAACAAATAACACCATATAGATCCTAGTTTAGGTATTTTCCAATATCTAACTTGAGTTCTCCTTTTGTTCATTCCTTCGGGAAATCTAAAATTGAGAACTCAATCAACTACTAAACAAGTTTAATGGATGATTGTAATCTCATCTTGATATCTTATTAAGGTGACGGGATCATGTACACAACATAATCATTGTGTCTCGTCTCAACACACTCTAAAATGTCTAACACAATTGCTTGTGTGAGTGATCCATTCTCTACCTATTCAACATACTTTATATGCATGCAAATTATTATCTCGTACTCCTTACATTAGATTACTCACGAGTCAAAATTGTTCATCTATGAGAACACAAAACTCAATCAAAAGTTTTTCGATACACTAAGTAGTATATTCTACACAATTCTAGAGATCCGACATTATCAATAAGTAAATCTCTAGACATTTTAGATTAAGATGAATATATACCATCATTTACATAGATATCACAAAGACAATTTCTTTGCAAATGTCTCAAATAGAAATACTATCGAGTGTTTGGTTACATCTTGATACTTGAGATCTTCAACACATAGTTGCATAGCTACCATAGATCTTATGTACTCAACTAGAATCATTAGATGCTCAATACATCTATACCAAATAATTTCTTCAGCGCCAAGATATACACTACAATATATGCTTTTTTCTACTCTATATAGCAAGAGTGCACAAATCTAGTGACTATTTGTGTTTGACTAACTCTCATCTTTAGTCGACATTTGCATATATATTTCAATCACAAGTTATTTTCTCGAAAACAAATAAAATAACTAATAACAACACTCTTCAGGTATTAAAATACCATTTCTAAGGATAACATTTATACTTACTGACTAGATTCTTGGCATGAAATATGTTAAGATAAGTATACATCATACCATACTTCTAACTCTTAATTGTACTAAATATGGTTCTTTTTATATTTCTTTGTGTACTTATGGAGTATTTGGACATTTGTGAAGACTTGTATGGTCGTCTTTTGATATAGAAGTATCAACATAGTAGTAATTCTACAATTAAAAATATTCTAGAGTCTATATCACTCAACCTTTGGGACAGAAGACTAGAATAATCTTTTTAACACAAGACACCCAATTTGCTAATCGCGTGTCCTTCATCTCAAAAACTTATGACAGCCATTTCAAAATGGTTTCAATGCACTCCTCATGCTAAGCCAATATAATTTCATCAATAACAAAATTAGAATGACAACACACTATCAGACATTTACATAAATTTATTGATTTTCGTTCACATGAAGAAATTTTGTACGAGATTTAAACCATCATAAAAACTAAAGTACCACGGTTAAGATGACTGTATTAGGCCATAAGTGTAACTATAAAGTTACCACAATACTAAAATGCCTTTAACTTGAAATCTACAAGTCGATTCATATGGATATCTTTGATCGATTCTCAATTGAAAATAAAAATACAGTCTCTCGATGTATTTGGTATAATTCTAAATTTAAACATACTATTACGGCTAGTATCGGCTTATAGAAGTGAATTCCCATGTCATGAAAAAAATTATTTAACTCAATACACTCATATTGTATAACCTTTTTTTTTTTTTTTCAAAAAAAGAACTTTATCTATCATAAACTCAATAGTTTTAGATGTTCTAAATAAACTTATTAATCAATTAGAACTTTCACCATATACCAAATTAGGTTGGAATTCTATACTTGATCTATATACTTTATCACTATAAAGTCCCTAATTTTACTTTTTTAAATTGGTTGGTGTAGCCCATTTAAGAAATGAGATACGGAGGCTCGGCCCATTTAAGGTAATGAAGGCTCGAGCCCTAAGTTATTTAAAAGTCCAGAGATTTAAGACATCTATTTAAATATATTTAATTACAAAGATTTAAGAAATAGTTAGGTTGCCACAATAGTCATCTGCATGATATTTCACATAGGCAACCCATGTTCGAATCATAATGCACATATTTTTATAAAAACATTCTGGAGTTAAAAACACCTCTTTTGGCACATTAAGAACAATTATATCGTGTTAATTGAATAGAATAATTGTTTTATTAGTGGACATTCATAGAGATAAGTTAGAAATTATATAAATATCAATTTTCCTCTAATTTTCATCATATAAATGTTTTATGATTTTTTTATGAGAATTATTTTCACGGGCTTAGAACTCTTAAAACTTCTAATTAAAAACTAAATTTAACAAGGTTAATGATAATATAACTTTCTCATTTCGTTTTTTCCCTAAAAAGGGAGGTTGCGGAAGAGAGAAGTCACTTTTTTCCACATCTCTCATCAGATCCGAATTTTCTTTAATTGTTTCTCTCAAAAATATCTTTTTAGTTAAGCTAAGCTCAAAGGAATAGCAGGGATGTGAAAGAGGAAGGTTTTTACATATTTTGTTCCTTTATATTTCAAGAGAATCAAGGTAGATGGTATTGAGTATTTACCCTTTTCGTTCATTATATGTATATATATGTATACTTGTGATGTGTGTTAGAATTTTTGAAGTTATGAACAAAGAGGTTTATGTATGGCCATAACCGGTTTCTACGATCCCAATGGATTCTTCGAAATGATGAATTTACCGGTATTCTTCTACGTGAAATGTTAAATTATTTCCTATCATTTTGTATATATGTATATATGTTTATAACCAAAAGGGTGCATCAAATGATATAAGTCCTACAGAGCTTAAAGCTCGCACCTTTTATGTCGACAAAATTTTCAAATTAAAGGATGGTCGATGAAGTGGGATTCACGAGGATTGTGGAGGATTCGAAAGGAGAAAAGGCGCTTCGTGTAATTAGTCACATTTGAAGAATTTATAGTTCTTGCTAGTTATACAACTTATGTTTAATTTCTAAAAGATATTAGCTTATCTTTACCTTTTTTTTAAAGACTTCTTAGTTCATTTTTCTTGATGTGAACAATGAAATTTTAATTGATTTAAGTATGCTTGTAATTAAAGTTGCTAAAGAAGTTAAGATTAAACTTTAGTCTTGTAAACAATAATTTTCAGCAGTGTCAGAACTTTGACGTGTCGTCTTCGACAGAATTCTTTGGATTGGACAAAACTAGTGAGGTTTGAAAACCCTATGACTCTTCTATCTATTGGCCTTGGAATCAAGTCAATTAAAGGTTGGTAGGATAAATTATGTCCTTTTTCTTGTGCTACGTTCAGTGTACTAGAGAAAAATATTATTTTACATGTTTGAGTGTCCATTTGAGTGCCTAAATGATGTTAAAAAATTCTAAAATTTTATTATGTTTGACTTGGATGAGTTTAGAAAATACTATAAAAATCTCATAAAATTATGAATCCGGTAAATGGTCCAAATAAACAGGATTGTTGGGTAACGCGTTGTTGAATTTAACTCCGTTGATGTAATCTAACATTCATTTTAATCCTCTGTTTTAGTTTCATTATTTAACAAATCATAGTTATCTACCTTAAATTATTCGTTTCCAATAATTTTTGGAACTTGTAATAGAACGTAAGATTAAACTACAAAATAAAAAGGAAATTAAGAAAATTTTGAAAATTTTTCATAGAAAGAGACACGCTGTTGTTTTTGTAAAATTTTCAAATTCCAAAATTTGAGTCGTTACATTCACTTTTCTCAATATTCATCTTTGTAATCATGTAAGTAAGGGATTGGATTATTAAAAACAGATTGCTCTCATTCGGAGATAGATTACTCCCACTTGAATCAGAAGCTTAAAACAACTCATTTGTAGTCAAAATTGATTCATCAATACACATAATATTAATTCCAATAACATTCTCCAATGTTTTTTCTCTGTTAGTAGGGAAAATGTCAAATTTCACATTTTGTGATTCGATATCAACCTAAAATTTCACGTATTAAAAAAATACTATTGGGACTGTCGTGTATTTCATAGACATACATCTCGTATTTTATAGACTCATGTTCCCAAACTCATTATCAAGAACTCACATGGTTGATTATGAGTTAAGACAACACATATTTGGTTATCTATGTGTCCAAAGCTTATACATTTTTTAGAAGGTATTAATATTGAAAGAAGTCCATTAATGATGTGTTGCAGTTAACCAATACTCTTCCTAAAAGAAAATATGTAAATTGGACTGGATTATCTCAAGTATCATAACATTCAATAATATTCCATTCTTTCTTTCCAATAGACATATAATTATTGGTGATCAAGGAATAGTCAATCCATTAAATATTTTCTTTCATTACCTAGATTGGTGGTATCTCGTGATAGAAATTCTCTCAAACAATTCTCTAAGTCATTACTTCCATAATATGATTTTCTACTCCCTTTAAATAAATTCTAAATCAACACAATATCGTCAGCTTATGAAAATCAGATGTATAATTGAAATGCCTGAATCCATCTATAAATATAATAAAAATATGAAATTCAATTTCTATCTTGCAAAGAAATTCATGTGGATTTACTTTATACAAGTTTGGCTCTTATAGCTTTGATTGGTTTTCTCAATTCAAAACATCAAACCATTGCACAAATATTCATAGTCATAATTAAAGATCACCACTATAAGTATAAATAAAACTACCATATATTAGTTCAAGTAAGAAATTACCCTTAGAAAAACACCAACTGTTATCAAGTTTAGTGAAATTTTTGATACTATCTTAATATCAAATAGGAGGCCATTTGTGTACTTTGCAATAGTAAGTTGCATATACCAGTCATATAAATCTCCACTTTGTATATATCTATTTTGTTTTAAGTCAAAGACTCGATAATAGACTAAAAACACTTTTTGATCTCATATAAGTGAGTTTCTAACTCTTGAATCCATTATCCACAGAAGATAATATCTAATATGTATAGTGTTGACATGTAAACAACACTAGAAGAAACATATTCAAGTGCAATATCCTTTAATTTAACTGCTTTTGAGCTAAGAAATTCAAACTGTATGGTTGAACACATGAACTTTTGTAATATTGGTCCTCTAGGAAAACAACTTTCATGTTCTTCTATCTGATATGTTCTTCTTGGTTCCCCTTTTGGTCTCATCATCTATCCCGTATTTGTTTTAGCTAATTTAAAGCATAAGATTTGAAGTCTCAAGTGAACTCGAACATTGTTAAACAAGTATATGCTTGAGACTTAGCAACACCAAGTTGCATGTCTATTAACTCACACATCAAATGGTGTCAATAGAGAAAATTGACGCTTCAAATTGTAATTCATAATGACCTTCAAAGTTCTCATTTATTGAGAAAAAACTAGTTTGAACTTACTGTTCATCTAAAAAAATGTGACCTACAAAAAATCTCAACACTATGTTAACCATCTCAATTATGTCACATTAGAGAAAAAATGTCATCTATAACAAAATTTAACAATTCAAATACTCAAGCACTAGATTCTATCTTTTCTTGTACTTAACAAAGTTTTTTATCTTTATTCCCTAGAGTAGCATGGTTGATACTCTTTAAACATTATATTCTTCTAATACACTCAAAATGTTATCAAACGTTATCGCATTTAGCTTATTACATTTATTAAGGTCAATAATTTTGGATTTTGATGTTATGATCTATCAGATTTTAGAGACATTTTGTTCTCAATTAATGTCCATTTATGCATATATACCATTTTGCATTAATGAAAATTAACGTATACGATAGTTTAACATTGGCACGAAGTCAAAAGTTCACTATGTCCCCAATCATAGTCTGCAATCCATTATTTTACTATCATAAACTTAATTTCATGAAGCAAATCCAATTTGAGAACTTTCACTCAACTAGTTAATCAAATAGTTCTAGGTGAGATTTTCTCTAAATCTTTCAATCACCGAACTATCACTCAATTGATAATCAGTAGGTTTAAGTAGTAATCTCACTAATTCTACTAACATTGGTATTCATATTAATTCACGAATTAACGATATCATGCAATCCAATAATGTAATTCCATAATGTGCAAAAAAGCATAAATATGCACATTTATCCAATTATAACACATATTATGATATCACAAATTAATTATTTTCAAAAATAATTATAATTATAATTGAAGAATAAAACTCACATCGTTAAAGTTTTATTATACATATTCTCAATCCTACTTTAATCTATGTTGCAACACAATCTCAACAAATGGGAAGTGACATCATAATTCTCATATTTTGCTTATCACCATAAATGTTCCAAAAAAATTCATGTATTCCACTGGGTTATATTCTAGACAATTTATTAAATTTATTTTTAACAAGTTCCATATCTATTGCTTTTTAGTCTTCCCTCTAAGGATGTAATAGATGTGCATATTTGATCAAGAACAAATATTAAAAACAAGTCACAATGGATCACATAACCTAATCATAGACCTACACAACTCATGAACGTATATAAAATGTGGTATTTTAAATTCCGTTGAAGTATTTTTCATTTTCAAATAAATGAGAGCACTTTAAAAAATAATTCTCACTAGCCAAATATCACTTCATATATATTCTTGATTATATAAAAAAAATTCAGAATTTAATCAAGATAAAAATATTAATAATGCTTTTTACGAATATATTTTAAATATTAAATACAAAAAAAAAAAAATTAACCATCCAAAAATTAATTTAATTATACATCAAGAATAATTTAGTACCAATCTACAAATTTTAGAATTGAAATTGGGTCCCGCACGAGCCCTCACGTGCGGGACCAATCTGTAATTATTATTTTTTTAAATCAATAAAAAAATTGAGGGAGGGGGGGCGTCATCGCCGCCACACCATCCTCGAATTATTTTTTTGATTGGTCATCTTGACTACTTAGGATGTTTTTGATTTCATATGTGTAGTCAATTTACAAAATCAATTTTAATAACTGTTTTTGAGATACCAACAAATCTGAATGAGAGTGGAAATGGCAAAATGTTATTGTTCATTGTCTTTAATTTCATGCAAAATTTTTCAGATTCGATAAAATTTCGGGAGGCCATAACTTTTTCATTTCAAAGCTAAAATTAATGATGTTTATATCTTCGGAAAGGTTTTGAGAAGATCTATTCAATCATACCAAAAGGAAAACATGAAACATAATGTACAGTAAATTATCGTGTTCTGACTTTTCAATTTATTAAACTAGGGTTCTATTTTTCTCCCAATATACAGGCCAAACAACGTGAAATTTTGCATACATGTTCTCATGATAACAAAAACATATGGTATAAATATATGTGAAGTATATCTTAACGTGCATTAGAGGTGCTCAAATTGAAGGAAAAATGACATAATGTATTTTTCATCACTTTGATTCCATTTACAGAAAGATATGTGCAAGGAAAACAACATTTAATGTTCTGGTACCAATGTAGGAATTCTAAGCATGCTTAAACATGTTACGAGTCAAGAATCCTTACTTGAAAGACTAAATTTCAAGATTTTTGTGGGTAGAATCATCTTGCTTTCAAAACTCTAAAATTTGTATTTTCTTATTTTCTAATGGTCCCAGTCCCTGATCATAATGGAAGTGGATTATTATCCACAATCTAAGTGACTTATTAGTTTTTCATGACAAAATAAAGATTTTAGGGTCTTTTTAATTTTGGTGTATTTTCACATATGAATTTCACCATTCTCTCGCCATATTTTCTCACTCTTTTTCTATGCAATAACCATTGGAGATTGTATGTAGGTGGTTATAGGTCAAGTTCAAACCATTCTCTCAAATTATTTTGATATCATATGGGTTGGGCTACCACACATGGGCGATCCACGATATGTATTTTCCAACCGGCAAGATACTCTTCCTCAATGGAAGAATGGGCCACAATCTTTTTCTTCATGGAATACCAAGACACCAGGGTGCTACAAAGATAGACAATAAGCAAAGATTGATGTACGATAATCACGATTCCCAGCCCAATCGAGATCAATGAAGGCTATGAGACTAAGACTGTCATGCTTTTGCAAGATCAAGCCATGATGAATAGTATGTTTTAAGTATTGAAGAATACGTTTGATAGTTATCTATGGGACTTAGAAGAGCAATGCGTGAATTGGGAAATTTATTAATTGCAAATGATACATCAAGACGAGTAAAATAAAGGAATTGAAGGGCACGTAGAACATTATGATAATTTATAGTATTTGTAAGGGGTGTGCCGTCATGAATACAGAAATAGTCCTTGACATGCGGGCGAAACACTCCATTCCACTAGTCATTCTAGTCCAGGTAAGATGATACCAGATATATTTGTGATGACTGAAAAAGAGGCTAGCAGGTTTTAAAAGGACATTAATATCTAAAAAATAGTAAAGATTCTTTATAGAGAATCACCGAAAGAGTAAGGTAATAAACATAGAGAAACATCAGGGTTGTTATCGGTTACTAATTGATCATCAACATAGTACATGAAGAACATAGTAGTGGATGGGGTGAAGTATAGGAATAAGGAGGAGATAATAAGAGGATTAGTGAATTCGTAAGATAAAAAAGCCTTAGAGCTCGTTGTGCCAGGAACATGGTGACTATTTGAGACAATAAATATATTTATTGAGGCAGTAAACATAAAACAGATACTAATCATTTATAAATTTCGGAGGTTGAGACTTATAGACCTCCCCCAAGTTCTTTTTGACATAAAATATCCACTTGCAGCCAACTACATTTTTAATATGGTTTATTGGGACATGTAGGATTTAGAAATAATATGTATTGAATGCTTCTTTCATTTTTCATATCAAATGATGTTTACATCGTATGATTTAAAAAATTCAACCTACACAACTTACTACTATTATATTGGTGCTATTCAAATTCAAATTACATAGTACCACATTCGAGGATATCCTCAAGTCCATTGGTGTTAACATTTTCCGTTGCACCAATATCTGCTGTTAGTTTTTGTTGCACCAATATTTGAGCCATTATCATTTTTAGAAAATATACCTGATGACACCCAAAGAATAACAATGTATTTGTTGCACAGCTTTGGGGTGTCGATTTCACAGAGACATGAAAAATTGCTCAAAAGATCAAAATGTGAATTTCTCTTGAAATGTGTAATAGAATTTATTGCTTTAGTGAAATTTAAATCAAAGTTTGAAATAACGAAATTAAAATCAATGTTTGGAATAGTGAAGCGCTAGAATTCCCTCAATTGGATTGGGTCATTCAACATCAATTATTCATTTTTTCTACTCAATTGGAGGTTTTCATCCCAACTCCCAAATCGGAAGATATATCGTTGGAAATCAATTTATTTCAATTGTAATCCTAGAATCTAGATTTCCTATAACACACTCCCACGTTTTTCATTGAAATGAGATCAAGAATCGACCATATACATCAAACATAAGGCAGTAATTTATTACACCAATAATATAAATTTGAGAATAAAATTCAACAAATACTTAAGTTATTTAATAGAAAGAGCGTGACTAGATCTATGAAGAATTTAATAAAAGTTAAATCAATCTCAAACAAATTCATGTAGGAAAAGTCTAAATCCTAGAATTATTCAACAAGAAAAGATCAAATTACATGAATAGATGGTGCGAAATCTCCAAATCCAATGAGTTCATCCCTAGTTTCACCAAGAATTTTAGTTTTCCATGGAAATCTTGAGCAAGAACTAGAGAAAAATATGTATGGAGACATCCTCCTTTGTTCTGGTACGTTCTAGGGTTGAAATTTCGTGAAAGAAGTTGGTTTTCATAAGAATTTGACGTAAATTGGGAAACTGAGATTCGAGTCACAAATTACTATTGTGCGAACGCATAGTGATAGGTACTGCGATCGCATAGAAGTCTTGAACTGGGTACTGGATTTCTCTAAAGGGGCACATGCGACCGCATAGGGAATTGGGCTATTCGACTGCATAGCTTATCCCACTTTCACATTTGTTACATTTTGGTCCTCGAACTTCGTTCCTGGTTTTGTTTTTATTCACTTCTTCTTCTTCCCATGCTTTATTCCTTAGCCCAACTTGACCTCGTTATCTTCATATCTTCGTTTTGCCTTCTGAGTCATATTTGCAATTTGGTCCTTGAACTTTTATTTTCTTCAATTTGGTCATTTTTCCACTACATTCATCACGTTGCCCTGCAAAACGTAAATTACATAGAATTAAACTATATTCCAACATATTAATTAACAATTTTTCATATTTTGACAGTAAAATAAGTGGGTAAATACATACTTATCAAACTCCCCCAAACTTGAACTATTGTTTGTCCTCAAACAAAACTGTAACTTAACTCTACATAAAACATGGTTTGTCAACCTGCCATGTCTTAGGATTAGAATTCAGTAATCAAACAAATGAACAATTACAACAGTGCAAAAATTAAATCAATCTCCACCCGTTACATGCATAAACTGACGTGTGTGTGTGAAAACTCATGTCAACATATTAAGATCATGATTGACTCAACACATGACCCATAGTAGTCAAATATATCTTTACTTTGCTCGAGAGATACACACCCTCCAAACTTAAGATTTTCACTCAATTTTTTCGAGGTGCTGAACTTATTCAATTCTATTCCTTATCATCTCTTAGTTTAGATAGATCTCACTATTACAAGTTCACACTACAAGTCGAGATTCTCCTATATTTTTTATTGCTTCAACCCTTGATACTAAACTAAATTACTTGCTCCTCGTCAAAGGTGTAGTTTTATCAGCCAAATGTCTGGGGTTCAATGTGTTTGTGTATTTTTCTTTTCATTATTCATTTTTTTCATTTTTTTCAAACATCTTCTCATTTGCTTTTTATATTACTCATGTAGCGAGCTTTAGGCAGATGACTCCCAAGTCATATAATCATAGGGCACCAGGTTTTAAATCACCTTCACATGCTTAATCACTCAAGTTATACAGGCTCGAAAATATGCTTTTATACACTCAGAGATTAGTGTAATGCCCATTTTCTTTTAGACATTCAGTTTCTAATATTAACCTCTAACTTAAAGCTTTCATTTTGTCTTCGTCTCATTGATTGTAGAAAATTCACACAAGATAATTTTCATGTACAGAATCCATACTCTTCTCAATGTTCCAATATAATAGCTCAATAATCTCCAAACTACCATATAGTTGGATTATAGATCAATACTATAGAGGTTATTCAGTTTTTCTTACTATGCTCAACTATTTTCTAAATACTGAATCACATCACTAACTCAATATGCCAAACATGAGTAATGTGCATAGAAAATATCAAGTTTCACATAAATAGGTATTGACTAATTTAATACTACACTATTTTCATTATTCACAGTTGACGCCTATTCCAATAGTCACATCATAGTCGGCATAGTTATGAAACCCACACAAGCACACAAAACTAAAGCTATAATCCAATGCTAGAAAATAAATAATAAAAAAATTGAAAATAAATGAATAAAAACTAAATTTTTTTTAAATTCCTTGACGACTTATGCAATTCACAAAGAACTATGCAACTCTCATCCCAATCAAATTAGATATTGTCCTCAATATCTAAACATGCCTACCAAAGGGAAAATGAAAAGTATCACCCGAATACTGAAGTAAATCAACACAGGGTCAGAACGATGGTTAATCTAAAAAGTACTCAATTGAAAAAAAATGAAGCAATAAACGAAAAAAAAAACCTTTAAAAAAACAAAACTATTATACAAAAAAGAAAAGTGAAAAGTATACCCGAGGAATGTCAAAGATGGTAAACAAGGTCTGCAAGAGGAATTTCTTCCACTACAGGCATCTGTTGTCCATAAACGATTTTAAGACGCTGCCCATTGACTTTAAATACCCTACCATCATTAGGATCCTCAATATCAACGGCCCCATTTTTGAAAACTTGTTTCACCACAAAAAGGGCTAGTCCACCTAGATCGAAGTTTTCTTGGGTGCTTGCGAAGTCTAGAATCATACAAGTATACATTTCGATTTGGTTCAAATGTTTTTATCATGGAAAGCTTTCATTTTCTCCTTGTAAATTCTAGAACTCTCATAATTGTGATTCTTCAATTCTTCTAACTCATTCAATTAAAATTTTCTAAGCTTATATCTCTCTTCTAGATCAAAATTAAAACGTTTAATTACATAATAGGCTTGGTGTTCAAACTCTAAGTAAATGGCAAGGCTTTCCAAAAATAAGGCGATATGGTGACATGCCTAAGGAAGTCTTAAAAGTCGTACGGTAAGTCTAAAGTGCATCGTTCAGTCTTAAAAACCAATCTTTACGATTAGGGTTCACCGTTTTCTCCAAGATTTGTTTAATTTCCCTATTAGCCAATTCTGCTGTCCACTAGTTTGGGGGTGATAAGCTGTATAAATTTTATGAATAACTATATACTTTTTCATGAGTGTTTCGAATGAACAATTGCAAAAATGTGTGCCTCTATCACTAATAATACCACGTGGTATGCCAAATCGAGATAAAACATTTTCTTTCAGAAATTTAACAGCCGTTTTATTGTCATTAGGCCTACAATCTGATGCTTCTACCCATTTAGACACGTAATCAACAACCACAATAATGTACAAATAAAGAAAAGATGGTGAAAAATATCTCATAAAATCAATTCCCAACAGTCAAAAATTTCAATTACCAAAATAGGATTTAGGGGCATCTGTTAGGCTGGGACAAAACACTTAATTTTTGGCATCTTTCACAAGATCTATAGTAATTATTAGTGTCCTTAAATAAAGTAGGTCACCAGAAATCAGATTAAGGACACAACGTCTTAAAATTTGGTCAGGGTAGTATTTAAATAGACATGGATCATCCCAATAAAAATTACGTACCTCAACCAAGTACTTCCTCTTGTCCTATGCGCTCCACTCTTTAGGAATCTCACCTATAACCAAATAGTTCACAATGTGAGCAAACCATGTTAGAGAAGAGACATAAATAAATTCTCATCTGGAAATTCATCTATGATTGGCAATGTGATTGTGTTGTCCTCAAAAGTTAGCCTTGATAAATGGTTGGCTACCATATTCTCCACTCTCTTCTTGTTTTTAATGGTGATGTCAAATCCCTGGAAAAGTAAGATACAATGTATTAAATGTGCATTTGCTTCATTCTTTGCAAGGAGGTATTTAAGAGTTGCATGATTTGTGAAGATTGTAATGTGAGAGCCAATCAAATAAAATATGAACTTATCAAGCGAGAAGACTACAACTAGTAACTCTTTTTCAGTAGTAGATTTGAGTACTATTAAGAGCTCTACTAGAATAGTAAATCACAAAAGGCTTACCTTCCATGCATTGCCCAAGAACCGCACCTATTGCGTAATCACTAGCATCACACATGATTTCAAACGATAGTGTCCAATCAGGTGGTTGCATGATGAGTGCTGAAGTGAGTTTGTAAATCAGTATTTTAAATGCATCTGACATTGGGGAGTCCATTCAAAGGTGGCATCTTTATTTAGAAGGTTACACAATGGTCTAGAGATAGAAGAAAAGTTTTGTACAAACTTTTATAGAAACCTGCATGGCCTAAAAATGATCTAACCTCTTTTATCGTCTTAGGTACATGCAATCTAGAGATTAGTTCAATTTTAGACTTGTCAACATCTATCTCCCTAGAAGAAATCATATGCCCTAAGACAATTCCAGAAGGTACCATGAAATGACATTTTTTCTAATTTAAAACTAATAATTTTTTCTTATATCATGTCAAAACTCTCTTCAAA
>CAIGRP010053519.1:0-14912 GCA_903798385.1 Fraxinus cuspidata
AAACACGCAAAAGTGGAAAGAAATTACGAAAAACTGACGAAATATGAGATTTCGGGTGTTTGTGTGTATATATATTTCTGCTAGCAACTTCCTTTTTAATTTCCAATGCAGCCGCCTTTTTTTACTTCAACTTCAAGCTGATATCTCCTCTCTACGTTTTTTTCTTCCCCCTTCTGCCACCAAGTTTGACTTTTCCACTTTTTATTTTCTCCTCTCTTTCTTTGTCTATTTCCTTTTTTCTTTGCTTTTCTTCTCTTCTTTTTCTTTGCTTTTCTGTGCATGGGCGTGAATTCTTCTCCAACTGCCAGCTTTCTTCCCCCCCTTTTTTGTACGTGAATTGGCTCCTCCTCTTAGGTGCAAGTGTGTGTGTGTGT
This sequence comes from Fraxinus cuspidata, assembly GCA_903798385.1. Classification (NCBI taxonomy): domain Eukaryota; kingdom Viridiplantae; phylum Streptophyta; class Magnoliopsida; order Lamiales; family Oleaceae; genus Fraxinus; species Fraxinus cuspidata. The sequence goes on from CAIGRP010053519.1 coordinate 375, forward strand.
GAGTATATTCAAGCAAAAGGGCTTTTTTTATTTTTTTTTAATTCCAGCTCAATGTTATCTTTGTCTATCTATTTAAGTTCAAGTCTTCAAATTTTGTATCCAATTGGAAGTCCAATTTGAGGTCCAATTAATTGCTTGCTTCCAAGGCCTCGTACTTTGAATTTTGCCATTTTTCTGCTATTTTACATTCTTTTCTTCAATTCTTCATTTAACATAAAGTTTTACCTATAAAATACAATTCAACATAAATTAGATAGAATTTAATTCAAAAGACAATAAAATATCATGATTTAACGTCACGAATAAGTATAAAAACTACACTTATCAAACTCAAACCACATTAATATACGTCACATGTAAACGGAGTATGACATTACATCTGGGGAAGGGTAATTCTTCACAGGTCTTCACATAATTTAGAAATCCAAAAATAGTAAATAAAAGTATCCCATTATTCGGTATGCATGTATTTCACAGAACTTCACACAACGCAGAATATTGAATTATTAAATAAATTTAATTATATTGCATGTAGAATTCTTATCACATAATTCATGTATTCACAAAATGTACAAGTCTGAGGGGCCTATTCTTGACATACTAATGTCGGTATAAATTGAACAATCTAATATACAACTAAATTACCCACAAACTTCAAAAGCCAAAGTTCCCGTGGAGTGAAATTTACATAAAAATTGGATTAAACAAAAAACATAAACGGTAACGCGATTTACCTTCTTCAAAATAGAGTTGCCATTGGACCCGGTTCATTTGCATTTTGTTGTTTTATCGATATTCTTGGGGAGATCAAAACTACAATAGGTAAGAGATTCGAGAAGATTTGATCTTTCTATCACTTGAGAAAAATAAAGACGGAAATAGTAGACTTTGTCCTAGAATCAATTCAATTCGTTTCGATTCTGATATGATTCCTAATAATTTGGATTATATTATTTAATAGTAGACTTCGCCTTAGAAATATTTATACACTTTGTTGAGAGTAACTTTTAGGAACCTTCATCAAGTGTTGAATGAAGAAGGCACAATGAAGAAACTTGTTCGTAAAATTTCGCAAGTGTACGGATCGTGACAAGTAATAAAGTGGATTTATCAAGTCCGAATATCATCTCAAAGAGACAATTATCTACTATAATTTTATTCAACAATTTTTCATATGTGCTAACGATCGAATTAACATACTATATTTAGTGATCTCTCTCAAGCAACACTAATTCTATTCATATGTCCGAACTTTCTATATCTCTATGTAAATTCACACACATATAAACGCATTTATCTATAGGAATTCAACGAAAATCGCACAGTTTATAATTATCTCTCGATCTCTTATAATGTATATATCAACTAATGTACGAGCTAGAATTATACATCACCTCTCTGTCTCAGTATTATCCCTAAATCAATTAATTGTTGCGCAAACAAATAATAGCATTAAACACACAATAATTAATTAACAAGTATTAAATGGCATGAAAATCTTGAAATTAAACATATAATAAAAATATTAAGTTACATCATCAATCTTAACAATAAAAATATTTAGCCGCTCATAATATTGAATTTAAACACACAAAAGTAAAACGACATTACCGAAAATTGACGAAACGTGAAGCTAAATTTCTCAATTTCAGCCCTTGATTTTTCTCCACAGAAACTGCTGTTGCGTGCTGGACTTTTCTTCTCCTCTCTCTCTTTCAGTGCGTGTATATAACTCCCTTGCTCTAGCCACCTTTTTTTTACTTTTAAAGAAAGCTTCAATCTCCTCAAGCTGCCTTCGTTATAGATAATATATATATATATATATATATATATATATAATCTTTCATACACACACACACACATATATATTAAAATAACGCTTTCAGTTATCATTCTAAAGGGACACTCCAAAACAACAAATTGTAAATATCGAGTAAAATAGAAAAGCCACAGAGACCTCTTCGGAGCAAAAATTCTCCATTACCACCATCAAAATCTGATTGTTCGAAAATCATTAGACTATTGAAGTTACAAATTGGAAGTATCAGAATATCGAGCAAAGATAGATTCTATATAGAACCATTTGGAGCAAATAATTTCGATTCTCATTTGGTTAATTGAAACTCGACAAACGATTGAGGTCACAAAATGAAAGTTGTCGATATTGTGTATTAGAAGATTAAACAAAGAGATAATCTATAGAGAGCTTGCTGGAACAAATAACTTCGATTATCATAGTCGAAATCTTGGTAATTGAAACTTGCTGGAGATTGAGGTCACAAATTAGAAGTTGCGATAGTGTGTATCAAATTTTTTGAAGACAATGATCACAAACTGAGGTCAGAAAAATCAATGGCCTGTGGCATATTCTCTTAGATCTATCACTTGTGGACATTGATTTGTTACCTATGTAATGTGACATGTGGCACATGACCCGTAAAATATGAATTGTGGCCTATGAACTTGAATCTGTGACTTATTATCAGTGCACAAAGACACGTAACTAATTAATTTTGATCTGTCACATGTTTGTTATTGATATGTGAACTATACAATATAACCCGTGTGACCTGTGAAGTGTGACTTAGGACATGTAAATGTAACTCGTGGACATTTATATGTGACCTATGCACAATATGATATGTGACATGTTACATTGATCTGTAACTTATGTAATATGACACGTGACTTGTGAAGCATGATCCGTGATCTGTAGGCATGACCTGTGACCAGTTCTATTTGAATCGTGAAGTGTGAACTGCGGACATTTATTTATGACTTATAAACAATGACTCGTGACCCATATCCCGAACCATAGCCAGATCCATACTTGAGTGAGGCATATGTGTTGTCCTTAAAATTGTGTCAAATATGATCCATGTTCCCTTGTATGTTTTATCCTCAAAATTGTTTCAAATTTATAATGTATATGATCCAAGCAAGTGACATTTTTCAGAAAGTATGATACATGATAGTGCTTGACAAAAATTGCATGTCATATTGTTCGTTTTATTAACATGTCTCTTAAGAGTCGAGAAAAATGAAATGACCTTTTACTTTTTCTTGAGTCAGTTAAGTAAAATCAAAGCCGGACCTGAGGAGAGGTTCAAGAGGCTGTCGCCTCAAGCCTAGCTCATTAGGGAGCCAAAAATTATTATTTTTTGCTTCATTCTTTATTTTAAAAATCCATTGTCATTTGTATTCGTTCACCCTGCTCGATTGTTCTAAACAATGAGCCTTCTTCAATAATGATATCGTAAACCATAGAATTAGTGTCTGGATTTGAAATACTTATTCCATTGTGTAACACCCCTTCGGTGTATATTTATACATCGTTACACACATCTTTATTGATCTAATCCTTATTTAACTCTAGTTTTTTTTTTAAATTGCATTGATTGATAGATTTTATATATTTAATTGATTACTGTATAGTTTTGTCTCTAAATTCAATTATATTTTTTCAGTTTCCTGTTGATCGGATTATTGATTTGGGTGTGTGATTGAATTTCTTTTCTCGATCTATAATCCGTTATTAATTAATGTGGATTTGTGCTTTTTTATGGGGTAATTGGGTGCAATATATGGTTAAATATGATGTGATTTATTTATTTCCATTTTACTGTTAGTTATATTATGAAAATATTTATTTATTGTTGTTGCAAAAATTATATTTTTCCTCTAAAGGCCATGAGTCTTTTGAAAAGTGAGAAAATATGTAAAATTTAACTATTTTTACAAATAAGAAGTTTATTTCCTATTTATACGAAATTGAATTCATTATAAGCGTGAAGTGTATTTACCATACACATGTAATGGAAGAAAATCTTGTCCCACTAAGTGAAGTTAAAAACATTGATATCATTGATTTTTTTTTTTGTTTATAGATTGTTTGGACACTTTTTTCCACAAATTTGCCTTCATAGATATCTTATAATCATATTGTAGAATAAAAACAAAAAGCTTAGTTTGATTTTGTACTTGTGAAATGGAATATTTAGAAAATTAGCTAAATGTCAAATAAGTAAGTCAAATACCATACCGATTACAAATGCATCGGCGGAAAGAAGTTTCTCCAACTTGAAATTAATCAAGATCTATCTCTGATAAACGTTATCACTATAGTGGATTGACCATGTTATCTATTGAAAAAGAAATGGTTGAATAACCCGACTATTCAAAATTGATTAATATTTTTGTCTCTAACACCGCATGACGAGTTGTATTTATGTGGCCATCTAAAATATTTTTGCATTATTATTTGATTGTAATATATATATATATCTATATATATATTGAATATTTCATTTTGAATATATATATATATATATATATATATATATATATATATATATATATTGAATATTTCATTTTGTTAATTTATTGTTGATTTTAAGTTAACAAATTTAGTTCCATTAATTTTTATAAATGAAAAAAATTATTTGCTATGATTTAGGAGCCCAAATTTTGAAATTCGCTTCAGGCCCCGCAAAACACAGTTAAGGTCCTGAGTAAAATTGTCCTATACAAAGTATATTTTTGCTCTTTTGAGGCTGTATGTACGTGGCTATTTTCGATACCTGAAAAATTGATAATGATATTTCCCTATTATGAAAATATACGCATAATTTTAAAGTTTATCATAGACATCAAAGAAAAGAAAGATTCATGGATACCCAAGATAGAGTTGGCGACATAATGTTCAAAATTGTAAAAGTATCCCTCTCCTACAATATGAATATTGGGGTTTTTTTTTTTTTTTTTAAAGCTTTCAATCTTCCTACAAATTTTTTTTTTTTTTTTTAAAATTCTTTTTTCCCCCTTTTTCAAATTGGAACATATCTCGTGTTCATGATTTTATAATCATTCTAGGACCAACGGTTCATGAGAACTATAGTAAAATGATGTACAACGTAGATTCAATACCACTTAGTTCTCGAGAGTTATTGCGATCCTTTAATTTAATAATAACGTAGAGTACAGAAGGCTTAAAAGAGAGACATACATTATTTCTAGTAAATGAAAACACAAAATGTGTGTAAAATAAACGTAATGAACACAACTTTTCATATATGTGGATTAATGCCTTATCTCATTTGGTAATTGAGGTGATGAAAACATGTTGATTAGTTTAATATTTTTTAAAAACTCAAAATTCACTTTTGAGAACAACGCCTGATCACTAAGAGTGCGATAAGGTTTATATTTTATTAGTTGGAGGTCGTGTAAAAATTTCCCTCTTCAGCAGGAGAGGAATCAGGGGTGGACAAATGTTATTTTTTTCCACAGGACTGATACATAGTAAAAAAATTTATATAAATCTTTTTTATATGTATATAAAATAAAAAGAATTAGTCCATGTCACCTTATCTCCGTCCCTGTTCTTCAATTTATACATTCTTATTTTTAATATTATTTAAAATTTTAACAACTGTTGATTTAATTAAAAAGATTGAAATTAATAAAAGTTAGACCATTATAATGTAATGCTAAACATCTTTAATTCTTCTCCACACATAATGAAAATCAAATCAACTTTTCTTAATAATCCCTAAACAATTAGGGACCTGGTCATCCATTTAATTAGCTTTTTTATAGGCTAAATAATTCTCCAACGTGGAATCACCAAAGTAATGAGGAATCTTAATGATCTAAATTTAGTAAAAGTAAAATTCTCAAATTAAATATATTATATAACCGACCACAATTAGCTTTATTGTTGACTTTTACAATAAATAACCGACATTAATATTCGATGCTTAAATCAGAACCTTTTACAATGATGATAAGGATATATATTTTTGTTCTTTTACATTTTTTTAATGTACTAAATTATAATCAAAATCGCCTTAGTGGTGAAATCTTGAGACATGGATAATTTATAGGCATGTCGTTAAGGTATGTTCTTCTAATTAGGGCTCGAAGTACCCTCTTTTTTTCTTAAAGCTAATGTCAATTGACGGATCACATAATTAATTCGGTTTGCTCAGCTCTAAGATTATAATGGTTTCTTTCTACTTTGTGTGTTGCCGTGGATGGTAAAAAATTAGGATGCTGTATTTTCAACATTGGATTTCATAGATGTCGTAACTATATTTATCCCGATTGACGATGAATCAAAATGAGTGACAAAAAAAAAAAAAATCTGGTAAATTTAAAATTTATTGAAATAAGAATTATTTTATTATATTTTAATTTGCACGTGATGACGAAAAAAGTCACCAATTGTATAAAACTAAACATATTTTTACACCTCAGCTGATGCTTTAAAATGAAGTCAATAAGAATCATTTCCACACACACACACACATTTGTGAGTGTGATTGTTCATTTACGATAAGTAATTACAAAATTGTCTAATAGCAATTAATCTCATAGTAATTTAAGTGAACCTAATGATGAAAGACAATTTATATAATCGACCTTAAATTTTTAAGAATGTGCTTGTTACATTATTATTGTTTGATTCATTATCCTAGCACGCCAATGAAGATCTTGATTAGTTCAAGTCACCTATCATCAAAACTGTGTCTTTGATGAAAAATTAGTTTAGCTAGGGACATGATGGAGATACAATTTAAATGAATATATGTTGGATGAGTCGGTGTATGATTATATTTCTTTAATAAAAAATACTTATATGCAGATATGATAAAATTGCGACGTAAGCATGCAAAATTCGAATAAAATTTTGACTTATGAGCACAAATTTTGATTCACTGAAACGTTAAAATTAGAAAGAGATGAAATAAAGTGAGGTATGCGAATGTAAACCTCTTTAAAACAAATTTCATCCTTATAGGGGGTGCTAACAAGATTAAATGGACGTCCATCTTCCAAGATATAACACTTTTTTTAAAAATTAATATAGTACAATATTAGTTTTGTCGGGTGAACTAACAATTAACCGTACTCTTCTAGAACGAAAGATATCAAATAAAATATTGAAACCCAAAACTTAAAAATAATTAGGAAATTAGTTTAAAGAAATTGGAGAAGAAAGAATTAGAAATCAATATATGAAATAGATTTAAAGTGAAAAAAAAGGAATTAGGAGAGTAATATTTATAGATTTTCATGTGTTTCTTCTTAATGGTCGCATCTTTTAGCAAAATTACTTTTAATCAATAAATTGTACAATTTAGTTTTTAGCCTATGTTTGGTAATAATTAAAATCTAAATTTTAATCTAAGTTAAAATCAACATATAATTTTAATCACATATTTTATGAGTCCCACGACTTTTCAATCAAGCATTTTATTAATTTTCATTAAAATCTACTAAAAATTTTATGTAATCCCCGTCAAACAAGGACCTAATTGTGTAGATTGCATTATATCAAAATGTCACATCTATTTCGAAACAACATGACTCTATGATATGCATCCTTTGCAATTGAAGAATTGTGTCTAGTAATCACAAAAATTGAAAACTTTTCAAATTTACACATTTAAATCTATATTAAACTATTAATTTCAACAATATATGTATCATTTCTCTAACTATCTACTTTTAGAAGAAACGATTCAAGAGTAATGAACTGGATATTCGAGCCGAATTCATTAAACAAGGATCCACTTCTTGTCGTGACATAAATCCTATGTATGATATATGACTTTTGAGAATGAGCACATCAAGCTTATGGCATTCTTCCATATCATCAATCTTGTCATATGCAATGCAACTTGTCCATTTCTTTTAGATATATTACACTTTTTTTTGTTGTCAAATAAGTCCGAATCCACAACCTTCTCTGGTATATATAAACTCCATGAGTGAGAGAGTTTCTCAACATCAACCCTACACAATTCTTGATCTTGCATATCAAAAATTTCTTACATTCCCAACTAATTCTCATTGGTTCTCGTGCTTTTCGAGTGGGATTTTTCGTCTACTTCCATTCAGACTTTTTCCATATACTTTCGAGGTAATGGATGCAGTAATGGGATTGATAACAGACAAGCCAGTGGTGATATTCAGCAAAAGCTCTTGTTGTATGTGCCACTCCATTAAAACACTCATATGCAGTTTTGGTGCAAACCCTACAGTGTATGAACTTGATGAACTTCCCAATGGACAGCTACTAGAAACGGCACTGCAGGCATCCGGACAAAGGCCAACCGTACCAACTGTGTTCATTGGACAGGAATTGACTGGAGGGGCCAACGAGATTATGAGTCTTCACGTTAAGGGCAAACTAGTCCCCTTGCTCAAGAAGGCTAAAGCCATATGGATTTAGCATCTTTCCTGTTAGTAGTTATTACCTATCGTACGGAGAAATGGTAAGTTTAAGTGGAAATCATTACGTAACAGTAGACTAAGTCTAGACAAGTGAGACAAGAAAGTTTGCTATTAGTAGTTTATTGAGGATCGTTTTATGTATCATGCTCAAATGACTACTATATGTTTAATATTTGCATTATGTATCTTTCTTCATTTTAACAAAGTAATTGACATCGTAGTAAGTAATTAAGGCCTATTTGAGCTCCATTTGTTTTTTTAGTAGAATGCATTCTGTAACAGTAGATTGATAGAGAATGTGTGGTTAAAAATTAAGTAAAAGTTTTTGAGTTACGTGTAATACTATTTTATTGAAGAATGTGTGCTCAAAAGAAGAGAAAAACATATATTTTGAAAAAATGGAAATCAAACAGGATCTTACTCTTAGTTTTCAGAATATGAATTGAGATTTGCATTTTATACGTACCCATATCAGAGAACATGAGAGAGGGCTGAAACGAGAAGCAAAACTTAAGAGCTAGACATGGTCAAGAAAGAGTCAAGAGAGAGAATTTGTTTAGAACCTGCATGCTACAGTGTTAGAATAATTGACATATAATGGTTGATATAATACCAAATTACTCTCAAATAATTTCCAGTCACCTAATATTCTGGCACTGCTTTTGACATTACTCTTCTAACAATTTGTTTCAACCCATTTGTTTAATACAATAGCGGTTCTCTTAACGGTCATTACAAAATGAAAAGAAGCTACAATTTTATTTATTTCGTATCCAATTAAGTCTAATATTGTTTGAACTTTAAGCAAAACTTCAAGTTAGTCCGTGTTTTATTCAACTTCGGTCATTTAACCATGCATTTTGGTTCACTTTACATGACTTTGTTAAGCCTACATTTGGTCCTGTTTGATTTAGCTAGAAGAAGTTAATAAAAATTTAATTTAAACACATTTTATTGAATTCATAACTTTTACTAACTTTTTAATCACGTATTTCGTCAACGTTTATCAAAATTTATTAAAATTATGATTTTTAGCAAAACCAAACACGGGCTTAATTAACTAACGAAAAATTCTTCATGGTTAACAAGAAAAACATAATGTTGATTATTGTAGTTGTAAACACTCTATGTTGTCTAAACAATATAAAACCTAGACTTTTAGTTACGAAAATTTTATGTTGGTCGTCAAATTTCATTCGTTCCAAATTGTAGAATAATTTTGCATTCTTTCTTCCATTTCCATCAATGTAGCTCACCTTAGGGAATCCTAAAGCATGAAAATGAACCAAAATAAATAATAATCAACACAATATATAATAGATATATTAACACAAAGTCTTCATTTAAGAGTCCAAATAAGTTACACTTCTCATGCTCACTAACAGAGGCGAATCCATCATTGTAATTCACATAGGGTGGAGACTGTTGATTGTTGACCTTTGACCGATGATCGTTGACAATCAACGATCGCAATTGCCGAAAATATAATTCAATACCTAATTTTCTAAAAACTTAAATTCCCAATTCACAATTCACAAATCAAAATTATAATTCATAAGTCATAAATCTTAGTCTCAGACAATAATATAACATAAATTCTCATTTCTCATAATTCATAAATCATAAATCCGCTCGGAGTATGGTATCCAAGCTATCTATCAATTAGAAATATTAAAATTATTTCACAGATATCCTTTCGGTTTCAATCATATAAAGCTTTATTTGTTCTCTTTGTGTGTGTGTGTGTGTGTGTCTCAACTGTGACCGTCTTGATGTAGGAAACTAATGCTTTTTTTTTCTCTCTCTTTTGTTTCAAACAAAGTACCAAGTAGTTAAAGGTTCATAACCCAGATATTAAGGACTACGTCACAATCTTACTTACCGGTGAACAAGACTTAGTTTGTCATTGTTGAATACTACTTTTGGCCTAAATTATATTACTTGCTAAAATATTATCCAGAGTTGCATATTTGCTAAAGTGTTATCTACAGGGATACTAAGATATCAGCAAAAATCAAAGGTTCAATTGCAATTGATCGCTTTATGCAACGTTGAAATAAAGCAAACCCTACTTATGGCAACATTTTTAAGCTTTTCTTCGTTTCATGTTGCTTTCGAAATGAGTAGTTTCCCCTGGTGCTTATGCAGAAATTTCAGGACATATTTCTAGAATCACTACAACAAATTTGTGATTTTGCAACAAGATATTTTATGAGATACAAAAAGTTGTTGTAATAAGTGATTTAGCGCGACACGTTTTAAAGTTTGTCGCAAAAATTGTCTTGGAAAAAATAAGCACCAAAAAAATAGAAGGCGAAATAAAAAATTGTCATAATATATCAAAAGGCGTGACAAATAATAAAATTGTTGCAGAAAAACATGATTGAAGCAAGGCGCCAAAATAGTTTTTGGTGGGAAACTTATGGTGACAAACTTTTATTTTTTGCAACAAAGTATTTTTAATGCAATAGGGTCTACTTTTTGCAACTATGAATATTTGTTGCTAAAAATTGTATAGATGGGAAAAAAAAAAAATATATTGTACGGTGTGGAAATCTTAAAGCAACTGCTTGATGTCGCTCTCCAGAAACAAGTTCCCTTAGAAATTTCAATATCTTTCTGGAATGGCTTTTTGCCAGCGAAGTTAAACGAAAGGGAAATCACTGATTCTGAAGAAATATTTCAATGGGTAGAATTTTGATATTTCTTTTCCCAAAGAGGAAGATTTTGGACTCTGAAGATTATTAATTTGTTTTCATTATTCAATTCAGGACAACAGTCGTTAAGTCAGGCACATTCTAGTAACAATTCATAAAAATAACCTCAAACTTGTTCGGCAGAAAAGTAATTTAAACAGTAAACTTTTAAACTCAGCCAAACATGGTCGAACTCACTCCGTTACTTATCATCATAATTGTTGCTATTGTTCATGATGTGTGAAATATACATAATCCGGGTGCTATTTGGAATTTCAAATCTTAACACAAACTTGCTATTACCGAATTGTGATTCTATGAAAGAAAAGTTAGAATTTTATGTTTTCATCTTTTTTTGATATGAGATTTTATTCCTTAATATATTCCCGCAAGATGGTGACTTGTTTGAGCAAATCAATCTTGAAATCCATGTGTTCATTTTTAAAATCTTAATTAGTTCAAACTACTTGTTGAAACTTAATAGGCTCTAATACTATGTTAAGACTTGGAGTTCCATCTAAAATTGTCAACCTTATTAAAATGAATAATCCAAATCTCTTATAAGTTGGTCTATACTTTCATATATATATTTTTTTAATGTGCGATTTTATTTCTTAATAGTTTGGCATGCACGACTATTCTACACGATACAACAAGTTTCTAACATTTTTCCATAATCTAACAAATGTGATAAGTGAAACACAATCACGTCCAAGGATCTATAGAAGTACATAGGATTGTTGTGAATAGTTCAAGATATGATTCTAATTCTTTTCGTTCTCTCAAACATATCGTGATTGGCTATTTGCTCGTTGCCTTGAACTTGTGTGAGACATAGGAGAGGGCACCATAACTCCAACTACGGTGTATAAGTTCTGCATTTTCACCAACAGCACCCATTGCTACGTGTAATGTATAGAAATGGTGAGGACTTGGGTGTGCAACTTTTGCATTGGTGCTTTTTTTTCACAGTTTTTAACATCTTCAAATCTCCCTTCAAGTAGAGCCTTTTTCAGCCAATTATCAAACTCCAAAGCCCAACTGACCACAGAACCGTCGCTGACACCGCCACGGTCTACCCAACGGCGCAACCTACTAAGATTGTGAGTGGTGGTTCCGGAACCAACAATGAGCACCCCATCCTCTTTCATGGGTTCCAATGCTTCCCCCAAATTATAATGATAATTCCCGTCTCTGTTTGTTTGGACGGAGAGTTGGCACACCAGAATATCTGCCACCGGGTTCATGAGCATAAGTGGACCCACGCGCCATGATCGATTTTCCTCGTGCACGCGCTTGAAAACTATTAAAGACAATATTTAAATCCATGCCATTTCTAAAAGTTTTTAAATAAGATGTTAACAAAACCTGATACCTTGAGCAATTCTTTCACTCCACTTGCCAATTCCGGCGAACCCGGTGCGGAATACTTGATCATGTATATTTTCTCCAGGAAGCCGTGGAAGTCGTAGATAATATTGTTGACCCCGACAATGGCGTTGACTGTGGGGTCAGATGTCTCCAATAACCAGATATGACCAATATGGATTTGGGTTTCTCTAGGAACACCTTCTATCGGAATGATCAGAGGAAGGATCTCGTCGGCAGTAACTCATCAATTGACAGCATCGGCGAGCCATGTGACGTATAAAAAGTCTCATTCAATATAATTTTTTTTCAAAAAACTTGCTGCTTGCGATTCAATTATTAAAATTTACCGGACACACCAATACACGGAGAATATTGCCACATGAACAGGCTCAAAACAGATAAAAAAACATATTGATTGACTTTGGCAATACCTGTTTGGAAGTCTTTTTTTCAAACTATCCAATCATGTATCGACACATGTTCTCCTATTTTTGAACCTGTCTTTGAGTCTGTTTGTGTAGCATAATTGATACACGAATGTCTATTATATAACACAGAGAAATAGTGCAGAAAAATTTGAAGAAAATTTTCAAAGTCCTGTTTGGTGGGATTGAAATTAAGACCTTGTTTGATCCCCATGTTTTTTCAAAATATATTTTTCTTTTTCTTCTTTTCAATCATACATTCTTCAATAAAATAATATTACACGCAATCCAAAAACTTTTCATTTATTTTTTACCATACATTCTCCATCAATCTACTATTACAAAATGCATTCTATTAAAAAAAAGAGGCTCATACAAACCCTAAGTTTTTAATAATGATAATATATATGGTTAAAAAATTATAAATCCCATAAAATATGTTATTAAAATTAATTATTGACTTTAACTTTAACTAAAAATCTGAATTTTAATTTCTAGTAAACAAGAACTAACAATCTGATGTTTAACTAAGCAAATCTGGGCCAACTTTTATCTGTTATACAATTTTGCTCCCGGAGGATTGCACCATTAGTCCTTAATTTATTGCTTTAATAGTAAGTTAGTTTTCAATTGTGTGCAGTCTGTAAATTGATCTCTAAATAATGTTGACGGAATAGGGTAGGATGGGCCAATTCAATAGAAAAATAAATAAATTAAAGAATCGAAACTCATCTAGGTTTGGGTAAAGAGATTGGGAAAAATAAACTTTTTAATCCAAATAAATAGCCAATTAGTTCGCACTTTAAAATAATTTTCCGCCATTTGTTTGACCCTTGACTCTGTCTTTTTCGATGATTTGTCCTAGCTGACATTTGAAACATTGTGTCTAACATTTTGTTCTAATTGCACAAATAGCCTCATGACGGAAATTATTCAAATATTTGTGTGACCCTCAGTCCCTCACACATACAACTTTATGAAGTTAAGCCCTACTTGATAACCTCTATTTGAACTTTTTTTTTTCATACTCATTTTCAACCATACATTCACAAAAAAAAATAATTTGCACATAAATTCAATTTTTTTCTAATTTTTAACCACATATACTCTAAAAAAACACTATTTAAAACTTCATTTTATCCAAATATGGTTGTCAAGGGCTAAGTTTTGCTTCTTTTACACGGACGTCTAGAAATTTGAAGTGAAAAGGAGTAATGTACTGTTTTATCAATACTTTGAATATTTTTTTGTCGTTAGGATTAGTTGAGCAATTGTATTAAGAAGATAGAAACTAGTTTGCTATTTTTAAATACTTGAACCAAATAGTTAATGAGATAAAAAGTTGGGGATCGATAGTGTAATTTTCTTTTGTTCTTCAATGTTGCATTTTTTATATCGCAATTGTACGATATCGTAATAAGTAGTATAGTGAGTCTTTGAGTCCGGATATCGTTCCCACGGAAACTATACTTAAAACTTAATCTAATTTTTCAAACGCTTATTTGACAAAAGCAAAAAAAACAATTATGATGGTTATGATTTTTTTTCCTAATTACTTTTAACTAATTGAAAATATAAAAAGATTGCAAACAATGGATGATTGAAAATTCAAATATGTGATGAATATTATGGCATGACAATTTCATCTATTGACTACCTTAATTCTTTCATAACCTAATTTAGTGTTCTAATTCAATGACTAGCTTTCATATTGCTCCCGTTGGCTCCTTGGTCAATATTAGTTTAAATATTCTAGGATATCATGTTCCTAAAAAAATCAAATAAAGTATTAAAATCAAATAATT
>CAIGRP010053526.1:0-10238 GCA_903798385.1 Fraxinus cuspidata
TCAAATTTTGAGGAAGGCATAGAATGTAATTTGAATAAAGAATTATTGTGTGCAGATCATTCAGAACACATCAGATGCAATATCTAACAATTCAGATATCAATACTCAAAAAATGTGCAGGTAAATTCTAGGTAACATAGTCACACAAAGAATGTCTTAGCTACACAGGAGATTATTTAGATAATCACTAATTGACATACAGAGTTGAGTTATACCAACAAGAAATAATAGGCTCTTTGACTCGAAAAATCAAGGCAACCAAGATTCCAGACAACTCATAAGGTTTTTGGACAAAGGTATTGCCAAGAGGAGTCATAACCTAAGTTTTAAACGAACGTTTTCAAGAAAGGGACTTAAATGTATAACACTTTGTACAATAAGGTGTAAAGCTGGAACGAACTCACCAAATCCCTTTATTTAGGGTTTCTGAAATACACCAGGAGTTGAATCATCAGTTAGATGGTAAGATCAGCACAGATCGAAGTCAAGAACCTCCAGTTTGAGAGCTCTGATACCACTGTAAAGACTGAGTTCTAAAGATTAGTCAAATTACATCTATATACTTCAATGTTAAACGTGAAAAAACAACAAGAAAAAAGAAAGAACACAAGATTTTTCGCCCTAAGGCAAGATGTTCAGAACAAAGTTTCTAATCCCCTTTTGAGCTTCTGCCAAACCGGAATGAATCACTATATTATCAAGAACCAAAATCTGTTCGAATATTACACCAAGGCACTCAGACGAATCACACAAGATTACATCAAAGAAAGAAAACCCTCAGATCTAACGACATAGCAAACCACTCAAGGATGCAGATCTAGTCCTTTATAGATCACTCAAGATATATACAAGGACTACACTCTATCAGATCTAAAGAAAGGTTTCAAGTACAGAGTGCAGAACAGGGATGGTGAGAGAAGACAGAGAGGGTTCGAGAGAAAAATCAGAATGAATGAAAATCAATCTCAAACCCTAGATGCATATAAGAGAAGTCTCCAGAAGGTCTCCATCCAACGGTTCGTGTGGTGACACTTGGCGACATCTCCTTCATCAAACCATAAGTAACAAAAACGGCATGAACAATTTAAACACGCTTCTATCACTTTGAAAGACCCGAAAGTCACCAAATATTAGTCCAGCCCAATAACAACAAGTCAGCCCAACATTTCCAGGTCCAATGGTCATCATTGTGCCATTATTCTCCACAGATTAATTGTATGTCATTGTGTGCTTCATGTACCAGCTGAAAGTGTGAAATATTCCATCCAAAGAAAAAGAGAGAACAATAAAGAATATGTCAAAATGTAATATTCAATTCAATTCAATATGTGCAATTGTGCCACTGCTACAATCAAAAAGAGCAAAAATATAATCAATAGCCAGGTAAGATGCAAACCATTTTCTTTGGTAGTTGCAACCAAAACTCCATTCGACCTTAAGATACTCCATGACGGAGAACATGAACAGACCGATTAAGGGCAGCAACATGGAGGAAGCATATCATCACGATAATCAAATCATCAAGAAGTCAATAATACCTAGCAGCGCTGTCACATAAAAAGAAGGGAAAAGTTGAACTAACATAAACATAATAAGAAAGCAATAGAAGAGAGTTTGCAGCCATTTTTACCTTCAGGGATAGTGTCCACTGAGCTGAGAACATATATAGCACTAACCATTATCTGCACATAAAAAATTAAAAGCTCAAAAGAAGAAGCTTCCCTAAATGAACATCAAGAAAAAAAATATTTCACAACTCTATAAGCATTCATCTAATTGTATGGAATAAAGGAAGCTTGAGATATAAAGGAAGCACTCACCATCATTTGCACATTAAATAAATAAATAAAAAAATCTCAAAAGAAGAAGCTTCCCTAAATGAACATCGAGAAAAAAAACATTTCACAACTCTATAAGCATCCATCTAATTGTTTGGAATAAAGGAAGCTTGAGATATGAAAATGGGTTTTGGATTGAAAATATGGATTAGAGGAAGCTTGAGATACGAAGACTGATCCCTAGAATGGATTGATGATTTTTTGAGTTCCAATCTTGTGAATTTGATTTTGTGCGAATTAATATGAGATGACATTATGAGAATTTTGTGCAAGAATTGAGGGTTCTTCATATTACTTGTTTGGTGGAGTGATAATAGCTCTCTAATTGATTACTTTTAGCAGTTATGTTATTCTTTTATATCAATTTTACTTTAAATATTGCAGTATTTATGGGATAAAAAATGTTGAATAGTAATATTTGAAAATTTAATAAAAATTGTGTATGTGGCGTGATTTCCACTAACCGATTTTCAAGATGGATTCTAGGTATAATTGAAGGGAAAATTACCTAGAAGCTTACCTTTAAAGATTAATTTTCATAAAAAAAGAGAGATTATTTTAAATTTCATATATCATGTGGTAATTAGGTTTTGACAATTATAATTAATAAAATTATAATTAAAACTAATTTACATACTCACCCCATTCATTTCAAGCCCTAAAAATGTACTCTCTCTCCCTCCCTCCCTCCTAACCCACCATACCGATAATTGAGCCAACGACCATGAACGGCCAAGAGTGGAGGCCGTCGTGCTCTAGCGAAACGATAATTTCCGTATGGTAATCCGACACCCATGTATTTTCCCAAGAGTTGGCACCAATCGTAGTGTTTGTCCTTTTACACTAGTACTACTACTATGAATATAAGAACTTGATGGCTTACTGGTCTCGATGTAGTAGGTGGAGGCACCAATACCTAGGCTCGACAATTGACTCTACTAGAATAGAATTAACAGTACCACGTGCGACCAGGTCATGGGATTCAACGGCATCGTTACTTCCTGGCAGTAAAATGAAGCTATGGAGGTGGTGGCAGTCACTATGCTATCAACGTCATAGGCATATCACTGCAGTGATCTACTCGCGCATATCGTGAGAGGCTATCGGTTGGTGTTGGGCGACACATGTGGGTGTCACGTAGTCGATGTGCGGGGGCGGCGCATATGAAGCAGGTGACGACGCGTTCACCTTTAATGACACTATGCGAACGTAGCTATGGAGATGGTGCAATAACAATAACCTACTGCTGCTAGAAGCAGCAACATTGCTGCTGCTGAGATGTGCAGCTGACGCGACCTTTGTTGGTGGTTATTTATTTGATCTGGGTGGTTTGTGCTATTGGTGGGTGATTTTTTGATCAGGTTCGTGTTTAGTCGGAGTTTTGGGATGATTGTTGGTAGTTTACAAATGGTGGCGGTTATTTTTTGATCTATGGGTGGTTTCTTAATTTGTGGTTCGTTGGTGTTTCTGTTGGTGGTAGTGTAGGTGGTGATGGTTCTATTGCTGGTTGTGCTTGTAGTTGTGGCGAGATTGTGCTCGTTTGGTTCTTGACGTTGTTGGGAGTGGTGGTGACAGAAATTTGGTGTGACCAAGTCTATTTTCATTGTGATTATTTGCAATCGGATCTATGTGTGACTGTATGTGACTTGGTCACATACAATCACACATTAAACTGACTGGCTACAGACAGTCATATTGAAAACAAATTTGGTCACAACTATTCACAAATAACACATGTCAATGAAAGCAGTATAAAAGGTCATGAATTTGAGTTGAAGGTGTAGTGGTGGTACGTTGAAGGTGATGGTGGTGGTGACTAGTGGTGGATTGTGGTTTTTGATTTGCGATGTGTACAGATTCGTTTATGGTGACCAAGTAAGTGTTTAATGTTACTGGTTGTAACCAATTCTGTGTCAGTTATGATCGATTGTGACTTGGTCACGTACCGTCACAGTAAAGATTGACTTAGTTACAAATAGTCACACTGAAGATAAATTTGGTCACAATTGGTCACAAATAACACAGGTTAGTAACTTGATTACATACAATGACTTGAAAATTTTCTGGAGTGGGGGTGAGTAGGGTTGGGATAGGGTGGTTCCGATAGGAGTAGAGTGTAATTACCAGTTTTCAATTTCTAAAAAAAATTTAAAGGTAGGTCAGGGGATGGGGGTAGGTGGGATGGGGCGGAGTAGGGTGGAGTAGGGTAGGGTAGAGTGGTTCTATGTGGTGGTGGAGATAAGGTGGGATTGATATGTAGATTAAATTAAGTTTTATATAATAATAATAATAATAATAATAATAATAATAATAATAATAATAATAATAATAAGGAATTTGTAAAATTTAACCAACTTTTATGATATTATTACTGTGAGTGGGGCTAAGTTTGTTAATTGTGAAATGTGGTTCCTATATGTAGCAGTTATGTTCCCATAATTAAATTAGACTCGTTGGCCATATGTAGTACTAAGTTTTAATATTACAACTTAAGACACAGTGTCATTCTATGGAGCCTTGAACCAAATCCTGCCATTAAATATATATATCTTGGACTTCTACGCATTTTGAGGCCTTAGGCCATTGTCTTCGTGGCATGGTCTAGGGCCGGGCCTGATCACCAAATTAGGATAATTGTTACAAAGTAACAACTGTTCATATTTAGAGTGTGTTCGATACATATTTTTAGGAGAGAATGCATTTTTTATTTTTTATATGATGGGGAATATTTGGTTGAAAAAGAAGAAAAAGTTATTGATGTGATGAAAAATATTATTTTATTGAAAATGTGTGATTATAAATTAGTAAAAGAATAAGAAAGAAAATGAGAATGTGGCTTAAACAGGGGTTTAGATTAAAATTTTATTTACATATTATTTTAAATGTTAATATTGTATTTAATTATTTTGATACATGCCCAATTTAGACAAATTTCTGGAAAAAAAAAATTAACATTTTATTTTTACTTAGGCCATATTTGATGGCCATTATTTGGTAAATATAAAGTTTTCAATAGTGAATTTTGGAAAATGTGTGGTTAAAACGTAGGGAAAAGTTTAGGTTTACGGTTCTTCTAAGTGTGATGGCCATTATTTTGGAAAATGATGCGAGGATCCGGTTCCTCTAAGTTAACTACTTCTTCAACAGTTCTTCATTCTTCAGTGGTGGTTTGTATTTCACAAATAGCTTCTTCTTCAGAAGTTTGCATAACTTCAAGAGTGTCCTCTTTTTCAGGGGCGTCAGCCATCTCGGCGTCCTCCCTTTGTTCAGGGGGTCATCCATGTCCAAGTCGGTGGCAATGACGTTGACAGTCCTTGGTTCAACTTTCCTTAGTGAGTTTGAGTAACATTCCCTAGCACTTCGTTGATCACCTCGGACAGTAGCTACGCCTTTTTTAGTTGGGAACTTCATGCATAGGTGATATATGGAAGTAACAACCCACAATTCTTTCAAGGCTGGTCTCCCAAGTACTCCATGATAAGTATATCGATTATCAACCACTAGAAATTCCATGAAATGGTGAGCAGTCAGGGGTGTAATCCCCATCTCTATTGTTAGAGTGATTTTACCCCTTGGAATGATGATGTCCCCTATGATGCTATACAAAAGGGAATTCATCGGGGTTAAATCGTGGTCGACTTTCATTTTGTCAAAGGTAGTCCCAAATGATGATGTTGACCGAACTTCCATTATCCATTAACATTCTTTTCAGATCGTTACGGGCCACTACAGGCCTTACCACTAGGGCGTGACAGTGTGGTTAATGCACACCTACTGCATCTTCTTGAGTGAACGTGATTGGTAGGATTGCTTATTCAATAATGGATCGGTTAACTATGTAACTTGTAATAGGAGGACCAGTTGCTTCTATAGCATAATTTCGTTGTGTATTTCTAGATTCTCTCCCCACATGCGGACCTCCAATGATTGTATCGATTTTCCTGATAGGTTCATGTCCATCATTTACTGGGGGCTTCGTCTTTGTCTTTAACCCTCTCTAGGTCTTTCTGTGTCGTTATTACTTTCCATCTGGGGGTCATTTCTGTTGGGGCGCCTCGGCTCTATGTTCTCAGACTGTTGGGCCTGCTTGGGGGGAGCATCCCTTCGGAGGTGTCTTCCTCGATTTATGTTTTGGGAATATCTTGGGACATCCCAGCAATTTTCCGTGCAGTGGCCATGGGATTGATGGTATGTACAATAATCAGGGTGCTTCATTGCTATTTCTAGGTTCAGTACCTCGCCCCCACCTCTTCCCTACTGCGGGTATCTTCGGTAAAGGTGACGCTGATGCATTTTAGCATCAGGGTTCTCTTCCTCGTAGGCCAGAGTAGGCACTGGATTGAGTATTGCTACAGCTAGTTTTTACCCATGATTAAAGGGTGCCTGATGGTCCATCAAATGGGAAGTAGGACATCTTCCTCTTTGCATCTGAGGTAGGAAATTCCTTGGCTAACCTTGTTCTTATGATCTCTCAATTCTTCATTGATGATTTCTCGCCTTATCATTTCCAATAGGGCGTCATAGGTGGTAAGATCCTTGTTTTCCCTCCAAAAGAGAGAGTTCATGTCTAAGCCTCCTCTTAAGGCGGTTAATGCTTCCTTATCCGTGACTTGCATACAGTAGGTCATTTAATCAGTAAAGTGGGATAAGAAGCTTTTCAGTGTCTCGCCCTGCTGTTGCCGCATGTCTTGCAACCGTTGAATGGGTCTTTCAACCTCTTTACTAGTAGCAAAGTGCTTTAAGAACGTCCTCTTGAGGTCTGACCACCTCCGGATGCTACCTTCTCGCAACCTTGTGTACCAGATTTTAGCCCCTCTATTTAGAGTTAAATGAAAGGCTCTACACTTAATAACTGAGGTGGCCCCTTTCAAATTCATATGAGTTTTAAAGCTGTTAATGTGCTTTGCAGGGTCACCTCTCCCTTCATATTTGAGAATTTTAGGGAGTGTGAAGTGGTTCAGCATCAGAGCATTTCTAACATCTTGCGAAAATGGCGAATGAGCATCGTCGTCTAGGTCGCAGGACCTCTACGGTTCGTCAAAATCCTCATCCTCCCTTTGGTGGATCTGGAAAAGTGGTTGGGAAGGCCCCTCTTCACTCCTAGCTCGGTCCCTTCTCTCGCCCATTTTTATAGGGGGAGGGATCCGAGGCTCTTCCTGATAGGCAGGTTGTTGTTTTTCATACTGGAGAGGCTCCTACTGCCTATTTCTAGGCACATGAAGAGGGGGATGAGCCTGCTATTTTTAGGCGCATGGTGTGAGTGGGCTTGCCTATTTCTAGGTAAACCCGGACACAGCCTATCGAAGAAGCTGGCTGACCTCTGTGTTCAAGTTTCTTACTCATAGTTCGGAAGAAAGTTGTACGGAGCCTCACGGAGTCATTCTGAGGCGCAATTAGTTGATGTGTCGACTCTAACCTTCCTTGCATGAGGATCTTCTGGGCTAGCATGGTGATATCCAGCCATTTGGTTTTGGACTTCATCTTCTTCGTGATATCTCCTGAGGGTCACCGAATGCATTTTCATGGGCTGTATGTGGAGGAATGGGGGATTCTCTTTGGCTTTGCATGCTCATCAACATTTTATGTATAGCCATGTTTTGCTAGGTTATACTTCTCATGTTGACAGCCATTGTGGCCATTTATCTGGTAAGCCTAGCGGCAATTCTGCCCCCGCCTCTGGACCCACCTCACCTATGTTGCGGGTTGGTGAGCGACTAGGGTAGCTCGTGAGGGTTCCTCTTCTTCAGGGTGTTCCCTTATCCTTTGAGGTGCATTTTCATCACCACTTGAGCTCATTTTTTACAAACATTTTTCTCAACAGATTTTCCTTCCTTCAAGAATCAAATAAGTATTGGATCTTTTGGGTCCTTCAATAGTTCTTTCTTCAAGAACTCCCATTTTTTAGGGGTTGGAACATTCCTGCCAAAATATTTTTAACAGGCTTTCTCTCACAGGTATTTTCCTGGTTAAATGTAAGATTTCTCATAGACAACGCCAATCTGTTGACCCCAAAAAATGAGCCAACTAGAGGTGGCAACCGAGCCGAGCGGCTCGTCAGCTCGACTCGTAAACAACGAACCACGAGCCACTCGGGCTCATCATTTTGACCAGCCCGAGCCCGCTCTTCGAGCTCACTTGCGGCTCTTGGGTAAGGCCCACGGCTCGTGGGCTCGTAAAAATTCAAAGAAGAATTTTAAAAAATGTGTAAAAAAAAAAAATTCAAAAAGCTTGTAAGCTCGCGGCTCCGCTCGTGAGCTCACGAGCTCGTGGGCCGAGCCGAGCTCGCCCACGAGCAAAAGATCCACGAGTCGGCTCGGTTCGTGAGCTCGTGGTCTTAAGGGTCGAGCCGAGCCATCACTAGAGTCAATAGATGTCCAGCCCACTTACGGCAAATCAAGCACGATTCCATCGCGTTCCTACCGGAATAACGACGGTGGCAATGAGGAAATGGACGTGGGAGGTACTTTCTGGCGAGAGACAAAACTGTTCAAGTTTCGGCAAATGAAACAAAGGCAATCGCGCTAACAACGATAACTGGATAGAAACCAAACTAATCTATATAATAACAAATAATAATATGTGGAATGATATATGAAATGTTAATATATTCCCTTCAAGAGTTCAAGTGTATATTTCGGATATATGATTGTTAATCTTTCCATCCATTATCCAACATCATTTTTATATTATAAAGAGAATCTATTTATACTATCTTGGCCGACGTGGTGATCGTTGGATCAGAACCACGTGACTTCATCTCCCTAACCGGGACGTTACATCACTGTCATTCATACAATAAATGCATTGAAAAGAGATCAGCCGCTTTATACAATAGACTGACATACTGACAAACTTTATTACAAGTGTTACATCAATAATTTAAGTAGATCTTCGAATCTTTTACGAGGAACAACATCAGTTTGTGAGCTCTAGAAGAGTTGAGAGCCTCAGATGAAGCCTAGAAGTAGTCCTCTAAGTGGAGGGCCTCGGCTCCTGTCTTTGCTTTCTCAAGTAACTTCGTCTTTGAGGTAGTGCCTCAACATGGATTTCGTCCTGTATTACGAGGACATCAGCCGGCAGTATGAGGACGTCGGCCTTGTAAGCCATCTTCGTGCTTTGACCTCTTGAATCTTTAATTAACTTTCTTGTTAACCCTCTGCCTACGTGGCATGCTACATAACATCATCTCTCAGAGCATCTGAGGCGAGAAGTAACAATATTCATTAGTCGCGTCTCTTTTAATTCAAAATAAAAAGAAAGTATTAAAATTAAAACATTACTTTGATCAAATAAACTTTCATTCTGACGTATTAATAGTATGTTTGAGCTCCATTTTACTATAAGAATATATTTTGAAATAGTAGATTGATGAAAAATATGTGACTCCAAATTAGGAAATTTGTTTGAATTTGTCTGTAATATATATTATTTTATTGAAAAATGTATTGTTGAAAAGAAGATAAAGAAAATATATTTTAAAAATAATGAGAATCAAATAAGGGCTAAACAATATAACATTGATAATGAAATTGAGTGACTTCCTAATCCACACTAAATCACGGTATTCCTGAGTCTCATATTTTTATTAGCAAATACAAAATTATTATTAAAATTAAATTAATTTTTGTATCAAATAACTTTCATTTCAACTTATTAAATAGTATCACATTGATAATGAAATTTGGGGACTTCCCTATACACATCAAACCACGACATTCATTAGTAGGGGCAGACCCAGCACCCGGCGAGGGGGCGCGGCCGCCCGTGCTGGATCCGCCAGAGCCTTCAATTCCACCGGACGCCGCTGACTGAAGAAAAGAAAAAACAGGGTAGAACATAGAAGCCGGGGAGGAAGAAGACGAAAGGAAGAAGAACAGGTCACGGGTGGGCCTTTTTTTTTTTTTTAGTTTTGGCTCATTTGTTTTGGATTGAGAGACTTGGGCTTTTTTTAAATGAGGCCCAATTAATGAAATAACTTTCATCTATCTACACAGCCGCACGGAAGCACTTTACAGGCCAGAAATCGTGTTTCAAATNCATTTGTTTTGGATTGAGAGACTTGGGCTTTTTTTAAATGAGGCCCAATTAATGAAATAACTTTCATCTATCTACACAGCCGCACGGAAGCACTTTACAGGCCAGAAATCGTGTTTCAAATTTGTGGAGCAGAGATTTCCATCTTCTTCTTGGTCGGAGGGTAATTTGAGGAAATTGGAGCTTGATCGGACGACGGGTAATTTGAGTAATTTGGTGGTTTGTCGATGGGGCTGCAGTGCTTCTGATTTTGAGTTTTTAAATTGAAGGTTGGGTATGAAGAATAGTGGGAATAATCAACTGCCGACACTTTTTTGCAATGCAAAAGTTGCTGTTTTTGATGTTACAGAGCTTCAGGTATATTTT
>CAIGRP010053533.1:0-12871 GCA_903798385.1 Fraxinus cuspidata
TCTCCGTCTAAATGACGGTCGTGTGCTCACGAAGACAATCTCTAACCCAAAGAGCAAAGAGAAAGGAAAGCAGTTACAATCAGTGTGTAGAGGAAGAAGTAATGCAGAAGAGAAGCGCCCAAAGAGTAAAGAGAAAAGAGGAAGAAGAGAGGCGAGATGTTAGGCAAAGGAATGCTGAAAACGACGTAGTTTTGGTTGACGATAGGAGAATTCAACGCATGTAAAAAAAAACTGCATGTTTTATATAGTTAGGATTAAGCCCCTATTTGGTGGTCATTTTTTTTAAGAAAAATATTATTTTGAATAATGAATTTTTAAAAGTTAGGGAAAACTTTTAATTTTACATGTAGAATATTTATATTGTGTGAATATGTGATTAAAAATGCGTATGTAGAAAAAAGAGGTACTAAAAAATTGAAGACAAATAGGGCTAAAGAAATTCACATGAAAATGAAGAAATCTCATTTTTACTCCATTTCTCTATCGAGTTTGCAAATCTCTAAGGCCCTGTTTGATTTTTTCCATTTTCCAACTTTTGCAGTGTTTGATAGGCAAAAATTTTCCGGGAAAATGTTTTCCAACTTTTCAAATTTTCCACATTTTGGAAGAAAATAAATTCCTGATGTTTTGGTGGTAAATATCTTCTTTTTTTTTGTGACAATTGGAAAAAATTCTAGACACAATGGTAAAAAATTATCACTTTTATTGACAATTTTCATGCAAAACAAAGTCAAACGAATGATATTCGGAATGGTAATTTATTTTTCAAATTTTTTAATTTTTATTTTGACAATTGGAACAAATTCTAGACCAATTGGTAGGAAAAATTATCACTTTAATGGACAATTTTCATTAAAAAACGAAGCTAAACAGACACCAAACTTTCAACATTTTCCATGAAAAATTATATCAATCAAACACAATTAATTACAATTCATAGTAAAACAATTTATAAGCAAATCAATTCCGAGTAAAATATTTTCTTTCCACCCGTTTTCCACGTTTGCAATCAAACGGACTCTAAGTTTCACTCTCTGAGAGTGACTTCTAGTGTTAATTTTCTTTTTATTTTCTCTTTCATTTTTTTTTGGAACCAAGATAAGGTTATAATAGGCATTTTGATACAAAATATGACTTTTTATTTTTAACCGTAGTTTTTGGCGAGTAGGGATTCGAGTGTTCCACATAGTTAAAATATGGGGACCTAAGTACTTCATTTAAAAGGTGGAGGGATCCCAAATAGAATTTCCCCAAAAGGTTTTTCTTCTTTATTTTTCCCTAGGCTTTATAGCACAATACCTCCCATCTATTATTCAAAATTGTCGAAAATTCTCTACCTTTTGGAAATAGCACAAAACATCCATATTTGAAATGTTCTGCGCAAAATACCCCCTATCGTCAGCCTCCGTCCATCCTATCATTAATTCTACAGTATATTAAAATGGAGATTGAAGATAAATCTTTAAGTACCAATTTTACCCTTTCATATTTACATATATGCCCAACATACCCTCATTTGGTTTACAAATAAATAAATAAATAATAATAACAATAATACGAAAAAATTGAAAGATTGCATTAATATGTTATATTTATTATTTACTCTTATAAGAATAAAAACTGATGGTAATCCACTTACTTATTACATATAATATATCTTCGGTTATTCATCCTCAAGGTTTTTTTTTTTTTTTTTGTGGTAATTTCATATTGTGTTTGACTATCCATTTTTTATATTTTATGTGGAATAAAAAAAAAACCAAATTTTCATTGAGCAAATTGCATAATCTTTAAGTTTATTTTTTTTCTTCTTATCTATTTGTCGAATAAAATTCATTTTTTTTTTTTTNATTGTGTTTGACTATCCATTTTTTATATTTTATGTGGAATAAAAAAAAAACCAAATTTTCATTGAGCAAATTGCATAATCTTTAAGTTTATTTTTTTTCTTCTTATCTATTTGTCGAATAAAATTCATTTTTTTTTTTTTGTATTTGAATTTTTGAATTACTATGCCTCAACATTATTATCATTCTGCAAATTTTATATTTATATCCATATAAAGTCAAAACTCTTTTCCACGGTAGTTTCTTTCTGTTATGTAAAAATTTGTATTTGCATCTATTAAATTATCTTTTTCAATAAATTTTGTTTTTTGATATACAGTATGATTCTTCGTTCGTGGTTGGATCTATATTATCCACTTTGGTGTATTTTTTGTGCCGTTACTTGAAATATTATGTGTTCCAATAATTTGTATAGGTACGAATATTTTTTTTAGAGTTTACATATTTGTAATTTTATGAACTACAAATAAAAAGATGAAAAGTCGTGGGACGTTGCCAAAAATATTGTATACAAAGAAGTGTTATTGTAATCAAAACATTATATTTCGCTTTATTCAACATTTTCACATTATGCCCTTGTTTGATCCCATGATTTTCAAAATATTTTTTCTTTCTCTTCCTTTCAACTACATATTTTTTAATAAAATAATATTACATGTAACCCAAAATTTTTCCTTATTTTTTAACAATACATTCTCCATCAATCTACTATTTCAAAATGCGTTCTTCGTCAAAAAATGGGGTTCAAACATGCACTATATACACAATTCCACAAAAAAATTTATTCATATATTTATTATTTAATTTAAATTTTTCATTTAATAATATCAATTACCTCAACAACTTTAAAAAAAAAAAGTATTAGTACTTCAAAAATATTGCGCATATCATTCATCCAATACATAAAATGTGCAAAACACGTGCTTACTACTAGTTCCAATAAGAAGAGGGTAAATGGAAAAAAAAAAATTAAAAGGGCAAAATCCCCCACCTTTTAGACGTGGTGTGCAAAACCCCCCACACATATTGAAATTTGTGGAAAAGGTACATGTTTTCTATTTTCTCAATAAAGAGATTGAAAATGATGAATATGCCCTCGTATTCAAATAAAATAAAAAGAAAAAAAATAAAGAACTAATTGAAATCATAGTCGGAAAACTTTTTATTTGTATCATCCACAATACCAAAACTTCAAAATTTTTATTTCTTTCCCTCCCCTAAAAACTTCAACTTTAAAATTATAGAGGAAGTAGACTGGAAAGCTTGAGGAAGCTGCTGAAAAACCGTCCAATGAATATACAATGATATTTCCAGACAATCATCATCTTCAGCTAAAATTTTATAGAGAGAGAGAGGAGTGTCCCCAAAGAGAACAAGGAAAAAACCCTCTTCTTATCTCTCTAAATTTATATATGTTTCTATATTTCTACATGTATGTGTATTTATGTATATATAAGTATATTGATGTCATCCTTCGTATCCTAAATGCCAACAACATTCGAATTTCTTAAAGCCCAGATTAGAAGTAATGAATGCAAAAATAGCATCTTTGAATCACGAGTATGTCGCCGAAGGTGTAATGGAAGGGAAGAAGGAGGTGAGTCTGATAAATTTCTATTGACGTTGTGGGTGGTGACTATGGCGTCCAGCGTCTTATTGAGTTTTGTTTCAGGGTTGATAGGTATCTACCTAGCAGACATCTGATTACAGCTTCCTCAAGCTTTTTCAGCGTACTTCCTCAGTAATTTTAAAGTTGAAGTATTTAGGGGCGGGGTGGTTGATGTGGGAAAGAAGATGAAGCCTCCGTTTAGCCCATCAAATTATAATTCATTTTCTATCTCTTTTTATCAATCATAAATTCTCCAATAAAATAATATTATAAGTAAATTCAAAAAATAATTCCTTATATTTTAATCACACATTTTTCAAAAAATTACTATTCTTATCATTATAATGTGAAATAATGGTGGCCAAATGAGCACGAAGTTTCGAAAGTAGGGTAGGATTGAGGAAGAAAATAAAATTTTAAAGTTTGAGACTGTGGATGATACAAATAAAAGGTTTTGGACTATGATTACAATTACTACTTTATTTTTTTATTTTATTTTTGTTTTATTTGAAAATGAGGATTCGTCATTTTCAATCTTTTATTGAGAAAATGGATATGACTGAGACCCTTTCGGCAAATTTCAATATGTGGGAGTATTTCATACAAAACATTTCAAATAGGGACGTATTGTGCTATGTTTGAAAGATAGGGAGGTTTTCGACAACTTGAATAATAGATAGGGGGTATTCTGCTATTAAGCCTTTTCCCTACTATACAAGTATCAGTGTCCAATTTCCTCAACTTGCGTGGCCACTCCAATTCGGCTACTCTCTTACGACTCCTCTTCCTTCGATCTTGTCGATAATAGCAGCATAAGTATCAGTTTCGCCGTATAACTGTGGCGGTGGCGAGGCGTTAGATTCAAATAAGCGCGTTTCGCAACAATTTGTTGCTCTAATAAGAAAGAAGGAAAAGGGATGGCACCGCCGGCGATAGAAGGTGATGGTGGTGACGGTGGAGAAGGAAGAGGAAGGCAGCAGCAGCAGCCGGGTGTTGGACAGATGTTGACGGGAATTATAAGAGTGGCAGTGTTTTGGTATTTCGCATCCAAATTCTTTGGACCTAAGAAAACCCCTACTCAAACCTCTAATCAGATCTCCAATCTCTTCCACAAGGGAGAGCCTTTGGTCCGTCTCTAGCCCTCCCTGAAATTTTGTATTATATAGTGTTAACGTATATAATCATATACGAGGGTATATATGTACACAGACGTATGATTTGTATGAGTAAGTGCATATCCCGACTCTAATAAATAAATACGCACTGTATACCAAAAGTTAATGTGTATGCATACAATAAGATACACAAAAATATGCTAGATGAGTTGTAATTATCAGTTGGTAGGGTATTATTCTTGCCATTCACTTGTTTAAGTTTCTGTATTTTGTGAAGGATTTTTTACATCAAATAATTGAAAGTTTCAGTTTTTAACAGTTCAGTGAAGTGGGGCTGTATAGAAAAGTAGAAT
Source organism: Fraxinus cuspidata (assembly GCA_903798385.1). Lineage (NCBI taxonomy): Eukaryota > Viridiplantae > Streptophyta > Magnoliopsida > Lamiales > Oleaceae > Fraxinus > Fraxinus cuspidata. The sequence continues at coordinate 4,925 of CAIGRP010053533.1, forward strand.
TTGTTATCAAGCTTTTCAAGATATCTTGAATTCAGGAAGTGTCTTATTTAAATGGGATTGCTCTAAGAAGTAAAATTCTTGAGAAGACTTGATTTTGAGGAGTACAACTCACAGTGGTTCAACAAAGAGAACTTCTCAACAGACTCTTAAGATTTTAAATTATAAAATATAAGGGATCACCGAGAGCACACTGTTCATGATATGGTCAAAAGACTTGATTTTAAAGGGTTGGTGCTGCCTGACAAATGGGATCTCAATCTAATAATTCAACATGTTCTGATCTTTTAAAGTTTCAGTGAAGTGGTGTCATTGATAAAAGACAAATTTGCAATGTGATTGTTCAGAACACTTAATTTTGAGGAACTTAGAGAAGAGGTGCTGTTCAAAAGATGAATTTCCAATGAAAATGTTGAAAATCTTGATTTCGAAATTGTGATGAACTGGGATCTTTAGAAGTTTAATTAAACACACGATAGCTTTATATCAAATTGTTCGAAGTATTTGAATATATTGATTTGTCTAATAAAGTTGAATCTTGCTAAAGTTCAAACTGGTGAAAAGGGCTTGTTTTTGAAGAGTTTGGAGTAGTGGAATTGTTAACAATTAGGAAATATCTATCTAACAGTTCAGCTGGTGAAATCTTTTGTAGTTTTTATTGATGTGTGGTTGTCTGAAGAAGATAAATTTTGCAACCAAATTGTTGAAAACACTTGAAGAGTCTAGACGAGAGGGGTCTGAAAAGCGTTATGCTAACTGAATGGACTCTAACTAAATCTTTCATCTTGGATCTTTCACTAATCTGGTATAAAAGGGGAAGTTTTAGTCAAATTGCAGAGGTCCCTTTTTCTACCCTTTCCTAGAAGTCCATGACCAGCGATTTTATTTTGAGTTCCTTCAATTCAAATGCTAATTTCTCCTAATGGGTTAATTTGGAAATGTAAGAATTGCTATTTGTCCAACTCATCTTTTTCGATAGACTTTTTGGTTCCTCGTCTTGGCTGAATGACTTGTTCTCGAAGTCACTGAAATGCATCTAATATAATGATGTCTAAAAACATGATATTATTTCCAAAAACATGATATTCAATGCGTACGGTATCTTTCAACACAATTTTCTTAGGCATTTTTGGTATATGCGTTCTGAACTTGTTTTAATGATTTCTAAAAACTTGCTGTGGCCCATTTATAATAGAAAAACACAAACAACTATCTTTAAAGCCAATTTTCTTAGAAGGGAAAATTGTGTTGCATTCCCTCTCTCATGGCTACCTGGTCAGTGAGCATACCATCTCCTGTTCTATTAACTAACATCATCTTCAAATCTTGTTTGTTGGATTGAGTACAGATTCCTTATAAATTGAATAGAACTATTTCTGAGTTTCTGTATCAAAGCTTTTGGCTTTAACTTCTAAATTCCACATAATTTCACTTTTTGGCCAAAATTTGACCGTCTCTCTGATTTTTCACTCATTGTGTGCCCTCCAAATTTAAATCTCTGTATATTTATTTTCAGGATATGTGGTTGTACCTTTCAGAGCAGGAACGTTTTAATGATTTTGGCAGTGAAGGATCACTTTTTTGGCATGAGACAAATATACCTTATGCTATTTGGGGTCCAGACAGTACCAGGTCTATATCGTTGAAGTACTATCCTTCTGAGGTATCAATTATGGACACATAATAGTGATGTATTTACAACTGCTCATAATCAAACTTCTGGATGTCTACTCCATCAAATACTCCTAGAAGTTATTAATGCTTGTGTTGACTTTCTTTTATTCATTGTTCATCAAAGGTGTTAAGTACAAGAATTTATTTACCAAAAGTGGAAAACTATATTACTTGTGATTTACTACCTCTCAGGCTTTAAAGCACAATGGGAGTCTTTATGCTCATGTTTTCTTTGCACGTTCTGGTTACCCACCAGATCCCAATGATCCTGAGTACCAGCCATTCACTGCCTTTGGGCGAACCCACCGTAAGATCATATTAACTGATTAACTATTTCTTTCTATTCGTTAAAATGTGGAGATGTTGCAATGTAACTCTAACAAGATTTTGTCCTTGCATTTTAGCTGTTGTAACCTATTTTCCCAAGTCAAAAGCTGACAAAAGGAAGAGTCTGTTGGGGAATACAGAAGACTCTCGTGATGGTGAAAATGTCTCTGAGGTACTCAATGTAGTGCTTGTTTGCAGATTTCTACTCAACCTCCTAAGCCGTTTGGTTATTTGTTTAATTTTCATTTTGAGCTATAGATGAGTTATTAATTTGAATATACCCTGTGATGATGTTAAGATTTTCTTGTGCGTGTTCGTTTTGTCTGTTTTGTGTGGAAATATATGGCTTTGTTGAAGAATTTAGTCTATTGCTTTAGGTAACTGAAGATGATCAAGTTGAAAACAGAGAAGGCGGACCAGTTGAATGGATATCATATTGGAAACCAAATATTACAATCAATTTGGTTGATGATTTCACGAGGTAAATTTTCTTTAAAAGATTGTTTTTGGAATTTTTATTGGGAATGTCATTGTACTAGCAGTAGTTTTGTTGCCATTAGCACTCTTGTTTAAATACTTTCCATTTAAATACTTTCCCGCAAAGATGAATTAACTCTTTTAAAAATCCTTTTTTAATTCATATATGCATTATCGTTGGTTGCAATTCTAATTTTAGTTTTACTGCACCTCAGCAAGAAGTAGGCTTTTTTGGATTATGAAATTCTGAAGAATTTATCGTTACAGTTGATTTTCTTCAAGATTTTTTCATGATGGCATTTTTGAAGTTTTCATGATCTGAAATGATAAACTTACAAGTCTAGCTATCTTGGTCAAATGAGCTACTGAAGAACAGTCAGTGAAGAGAATGCATAGTCTTCAAATTAAGTTTTCTCTTTCCTGGAAATATGCTTCTTCAGTATCCTTTTTCTTTTCCAAATTGAGGTGGATCTGTCGCTTGGATGTAATTATCAATGGAATAAATAAAATAAACCCCTAAAAAAATGATGTTAGAACATATAACATTCAAGGTAACACACAAGACAAATTATGTATATTCTTCCACTTGTAAAAGAAGAGTGTAAGCCATCAGTAGGAGGTGGTGTAGCATTTACTTGCTTCCATCTCTACTTAAATGGTAACGCTAAGTGCCACTGTAAAAAATGAAAGATCAAGCTGCAAAAATGCATTTTCATATATGATTATGAATGCTGAATGGCTTCTCAGGTTGATTTCACGTAGAGTATGCACTGCAGTCTTTTGTATTTGTGGATTGTGCCATATATTCATGACTTTCATTATGACGCAAAGAAGTTGTTAATGTTTGTGTTATGGGTTTTCTGTGGATGTTGAATTGCGGTTTCTATCTGTTGAGGTCTTTCACTGAAATCTGGTTGATGAGATGCATTTATACTGATGCACCAAATTTTGTGTATTTCTGCAGATATTCCCAAAATGCAGTTCCACCAAATATAGCGCCTTGTATCCTTGAACTTCATCTTCACTTTACATTCATTGGTTTTTCTATGGACTTTCTTTTACACTTCATTAACTTCTGTTATTCTTGCTGCACCTTCTCCATGTATTTTGGCTACTTGTTTGCGTATTGAGGAAGTAAACTTTGTATTTTGAAGCGATTAACCAATTTGGTCCTGATATATTGTATTGTTAGTTGACAGCAAACCCTTACTTTTACATATCTACAATATCTTCTGTGACATAAAAGTTCAGCTTTAGTAAACAGAACTTGATCGCTATGGAATGATTGCTTGTGTTTGATTGACTTTTTTCCTAATAGCTTAAAGTAGCACTATAACAAATACTTTTGATGTATATCTTCCGAAATTACCAGTGAATGACCCCTTTTGAATTACTTTATGGTACCGTTTGCTTTTGTACAATTTTTCTTATTCAATCTGATAGCAGGGCTAGTTGAGTAGTGGAGCTTTAGGTTTTGTATCATAGAAAACTTGATGCACCTGTATTTGACCAACTTAACTATTTTTCAGAGAATATTTTATATTTTTATTAAAAACTTCATATTTAGCTCGAGTTTGAAAATCGCATTAAAATTTGGAAGGAAAATTGTTGGTAACTTGAAAAGAGAAGCATTTGATGCGTCCAGGCGACAAGGTCATTTATCTTGTTTCTTTTGGATCAAGGGTAAATAGATATTTCATATTTGCTGAAACTGCCTACTCCTTTTTTGAACCTTAATCTAGAATGACAAACTAATGTCAGGGTGAAGCTGAGTTGCTTTAGGATTTTTAGATAGTAGAGTAGATTCCGACACTCTGGACTATTTTAGATCTCACATAAAGCAGAGTAAAGTCTGCTGAAGACTACCTTGTAAATGTGAAATAACAGAATAAGATGGTTGAGTTGGAAACCAGCCTCTTTGTTACGTAAATCCATTTTGACTCCATTTTGATTATTCAGGTTTGCCTTTTGCTTTCTTTTCCCCCTCAAATTTTGGGGCTGGCACTTACGTGATACTACACTTCCTATGTTCGTATTTAGTAAATCTATTAGGATTAGGAAGCATTGACTTTCTTCTTCAAAATGTTTGATGATTATTAATGATTGTCTCATGTTTCCACCATTAGTTTTAATTTTTTCTTTGGATCGATTGAATTCTATGATGCTTGAAGATGCAGAAAGCATAATTCTCTGTATATTTCTTTGTGTATAATATTCCCATCTAATCAAGATTGTATGTTATGATTCAGTTTTCCAAATTTGTTGCATGCCTCTGTATTTTGATTGAACACATGGTTTGGCCCCTCTCCCAGTGGTTTCACAAGTTTTGATTACTTTATTGATTTCCATTCATGATTGTTCAGCTCTAAGTTTTGCATTTTTCTGTGATAGCAATTCCCAGCCTTTTGCTCATGTTAAGATTTTTGTTTTCTGTTGGTGCCTCTTTAACTGAGCCGTGCAAAAATTGTTTGTCAAGAGTTGTTGTGTTTTTAGTTTTTCAATGTACATAGTGGTACTTCATCCAATTCTATTATCTCACAGTAGGGTGACAAAAGCTTTATGACGTTCCATTCCTTGACTTGAATTCTAAGTCTTGAATATTGAGCCCGGCACGGGAAACTACTATCCAACAGCCTTCTTCAACGAGTTTTGGTTGCTTAGGGATAAGTTAATTCCGTTAAATGAAACAGTAAATGAGTTGCCACTGCACTTAGAGGTGGGTCCCATAAGCATGACCAAGTGGCAACTATTCCTGCAGATTGATCAATCATTCCAAATTCACAGGAGCTATGGCAGCATGCTTGAAGGTGAAGCTGATGAACTCAAGGTACTAATATCATCTCTTATTGTACCCATTATGTTCATCTTGACATGCATTTTTTTTTTTTACTTTCTTCTCTGAGGAACTCGACATGCTTAGAAGTTTAGCTGGAGGAATGTTTAAGAGTGAATATTCATTATTTTTGTCTGCTGTAGTAGTTAATTTGATATTGAAAATTTTCAGATTTATTTTAAGCTTGTGGAATGTAAATGTAAAACTAAAATTTGAAGGACTTTTTCAAAAGCAAAAAAAAATATGAAAATATCAGAACGAAAATGATATGTGATTGAAATACATGGTGGTTTTCTAAATGTTTTGATAATTTTACAGAGAGTTTTCCTAGAAGGAAATCCATACCTTTTGGCCATCACCATGGTGGTTTCACTCCTACATTCCGTGTTCGACTTCTTGGCTTTCAAGAATGGTAGTGACTCGAACACTTTTTCATGTTTACAATGAACGTCTTTTTACACATTGTGTCAAAATAATTCTCTCTCTGCAGATATTCAGTTTTGGAATAAAAATAAGTCCATGGAAGGGCTCTCTGCAAAGTCCGTTATTGTGAACTTTATTTGTCAGCTCGTTGTCTTCCTCTACCTGCTTGACAATGAGACTTCGTGGATGATACTTGCAAGTTCTGGCATTGGTTGTTGTATTGAGTTCTGGAAAATAGGAAAAGCTATGCACATTGAGGTAAAACTTTCAATTGTGAATTGAAGTTTCTTCTTGACTTTCTAGTCTGAAACTTCGGAAAAATTGAGCAATTCTGCATTGAGACTTGGTTCTTTTTTTCTTACGGCATCTAATGAGACTATTATATGGTATATATTAAGAATCTAATTTCGTTTATGTATATGTTTATGGGTTCACAATATTGTCTCTTCCAGATTGACAGGTCTGGTAAGATTCCAATGTTGAGGTTCCGGGACCGGGAGTCATATGCTAAAAACAAGACGAAGGAGTACGATGATCTTGCTATGAAATATCTTTCGTATATACTCTTCTTTCTTGTTGCCTGTTTCTCTCTGTACTCTCTGAAGTATGAACGCCACAAGAGTTGGTATTCTTTTATTCTCTCATCCCTTACCAGCTGCGTTTATATGTTTGGTAAGCATCACATTCACTATTTATTTTACTGCCCTCTCTTTCTGTTTATTATCATTAAGATGCAATATTAATCTTTATAAACATGGATATGAAGTTTTTTTTTATCAACTCATTTGGATTGTGTTTCGAGTTCATCCTTGGCAGTTAACATAACTTGCTAGAAAAAGGTTTTTGACTGGCGATCAAAGAATTCGATTGTCATGTATTTTGTCAGAGTCCATGCAATTTGAGAATCAGATGCATTATATTCTTATTGATAATAGGTATTGTCGTGGAAATTTAGTTATATTTCATTTTCTTTGGTGTAGGTTTTATTATGATGTGCCCCCAGTTGTTCATCAACTATAAGCTGCAGTCTGTTGCTCATCTACCTTGGAGGCAGATGACCTACAAGTTTCTGAACACGATTATCGATGATCTCTTTGCATTTGTAATTAAAATGCCAACACTACATCGACTTTCTGTTTTCCGCGACGGTGAGTTCTAGTATAAAATTTTGCATTTCTTAAATTTCGACATCTGAATGAGATGGTTGACCGTAAGGTTCTATTCCATCTGACTTGGTTTATATATATGACCTTTCTCATTCGGCTTGCAGATCTTATATTTTTGATATATCTATATCAAAGATGGGTCTATCCCGTGGACAGAAAACGTGTGAATGAGTTTGGTTTTGCCGCGGAAGAGGATCAGGCTTCTACTAGTACTACTACAGATGCAGCTGAACAAACAGAAGACGAGAAGAAAACTAATTAAGCTATAGCTTGTTTAATTGGAAAGATCGATATTTTGCAACACAGGACAGTGATAAAATTTGGGCCGAACAGTCATCAATTTAGTTATGTGTTTTCTAGTTTGAATATTTGTTTAATTCTTAACTCCCTTGATATAATCAAGATGTTAAAACTGTGTGCGCGATGTTCAATTGTGTTTGGAATACTTTAATGCAATCACCAGACAACTGACTTTCTTAGAATCTGTAATATTTGATGCAGTACGGGGAAGAATTATTAGTGTAGGAAGAAGAAAAGGAGCAAAGGAAGAAGAAGGAGAGGAAGAAGAGAGAAGAAGAGGGGACGGGGACGGAGAAAACAGCTGCAAGCCACTATTCAATTTATCATATTCATCAACTGTTTAAATTACAATGTAAAAATCATATAAATAGTAAGAAAAAGAAACCTATCTTGATGGGTTTGGGTCCACCCGCTAGTATAAGTCCAACAATAAGAAACATAAATAATAAGTTCAATAATAATAAAAATAAATCTCGATTGATGTCCGCATCAATTCTTCCGGAGTGGAAGAAAATTCGACCCTGTCGAGTGGATAAACTTCTACTACGGGGGACAATCTTTCGTAAGAACCAAATATCGAAACTCCAGTGTAATCCAGATTTGTTGTAGCTTCTCTATGATGCTCCATGTACGGTTTGCATTAGGAGGAACTACCAACGAGCAAGGAAGCACCGAATCTCTCCATCATTGGTCAACATAATGTTCATCTAAAATAACATCAATTGTATCTTTGTGCGCTGTGACAAATGG
>CAIGRP010053541.1:0-30735 GCA_903798385.1 Fraxinus cuspidata
TTGTTGACTAGCAAAGTGCCCGAAATTTTTACCCAGTTGGAGTTTCTTCGTGATCATACACTCCGTTATTTATTGCTTTATTTACTATTTTTATATTCTGCGATATTCAAACATAGGATAATTGAATTGATTACAACATCATCTAGAGATAATTAATTAGTGACTTGTTGCTGGTTAATTTTAATTTGTTAATTCCGCAATTACATCTATTCACCTCCCTTTAGGTGTAGTTTGGGTCGAACTTCGCGTTTTTCACTTATGATTGATTGATACATATGAAAAGTGGCCTCAACCGTCTGGATGGGGCCATATATATTTTCATCCAACGACTATTGTCTATCATCTTCTACTATAGAAGCTCGCAAATGTGCAATTCCGAAGATAATGCAAGTTTATATTCTCAAACTATAACTTTGCTATCTATATTTACTCAGATATTCCCCCATAAAGACGAACCCCTTTTTACATAAGAGGCTTGCGTCTAAAGCATCTCTCACGCTCAAACATTTATTGCTTCAACTGACTAGAACACCGAAGTACGTGCGGCTGCATCTCCCTCCATCGAAGAAAGTCACGTGTGGCTAACGATTTGTCCTAATGTACATGAACAAATTTACATGGGTACAAGAGACCTTGAGATCTATTGATCACATCGCTTCTACAAAAAACTAGGTCAACAATAATTCTAATAACTTATGTGCAATTTTCTTAATAGAAGTCGTGGATAATCCACTGCTCAGGCCGACAAGAACCAACCAGCCGTCTTCCCACTTCTAGGGGCCATTTTAATGCCATTGATTAGCTTCTAATTGCTATAATAAAACCAAGAATTCATAATTCAGTAACATGAGAAACCAGATGATTAGTGTAAAGTTATTACTTATACAATATTAACAGCCTATTTGAGCCCCATTTTTTTTTTATGAAAATACATTTTGAAATAGTATTTTGATGGAGAATGTGTGGTTAAAAAATAAGGAAATTTTTTGAATTTGCGTGTAATACTATTTCATTGAATAATGTGTGATTGAAAATAAGAGGAAGGAAAATATATTTTAAAAATAATGAAAATCAATAAGGGCTAAATACAAGAATGGCTCCTGAAGCCAAACATGTGCTTTCAATGATAACATACATACTTCCAATGTTTAGTAGGGTTTTTCCTTTTCTTGTGGGAGTAGATTCTTTTGCTCATAAACTTTATTTATAATTTCAAATCGTTAGAGATTAATTTGAGTAGTCTAGTTACTTAGCTCTTCTTCGTCAAGAGCATTTTGTTTTTTTTTTAAAGTTGGTCAAATTTCATTTTGAACTATATATTTCAATATACTCACATATACCGTTCAATTTTTAATGACACATTTCATGAGACCTACTAATTTAACATTTATAAAAATTTTATCGAACAAGCTTTTACATTTCACCTCTCATGTACAAGTTAAGAGTGTAAAATAGAATTACCCTTAAATGACATTAAGTGTGAACTTTTATAGCAGAGGAATTGAAGTGGTTATTGGTGGATGAGAGATACGTGATATCATAACAGTCGACAAATCATACTATGTGTCATTTCTATAGTCCTAAGTTTAGAAAGTATTTGATGATTCTGAAAAGTTATCACCCTATGACATGGGCCTAACATTTGAAAAGTAGACAGACAAGTTGATTAAGAGACACCTACTATACGGAAATATCAATCAATTGCATAGAAGATCTCTAGGAAGAAGCAAAGCTAAGGAAATGCCTTTGTACGTTATATAAGCCAATGACGTAGAGTACGGGGTTTGAGGTGGCTTGTTAGCTGACTGTCACGTAGCGAGTGACCGGAGCATCGTAGAATGAGCAGTAATAGTCATAATTAATTTTTGTGTTTTTTAAGAGATTATATGAAGTGAAAAATGATTGATTTTTTTTAAAAGAATGTGTGGTCAAAAAGACAGAAAAATTATAAATTCATGTATAAAAATATTTTATTAAAATAATGTATAATTAAAAATAAGTTTGAAGAAAAATAAAAATAGTATAAATTGTGCCAACCAAACGATGGTTAAATCAATTTCATGTCAAGATGAAATAATTTAAATTTCAAGTTTTATAGTTCTAGAAACAACCCCCCCCCCACCCAAACTTAACTGATGAATTTCATTGAAAAATTAATTACACCTACAAAATCCAATTCATTTATATGCTACTATTAATTTGTGCACAATTTTCTTAAGAGTAATGGTATTCAATGATGTTGGTGTCAAGTATCAGCTTATAAGACAAATGCATGACATTAAATGATTGATTCCCTTAAATGTAATGTCATATATTAATTTAATTGAACATATTAATTATGGACATTTAGATTTGTTCTCTAATTCCAATGATAATATTATTCTTTTCTTAATTAAAGCTTACCCACCATCGCAGGCTGACAAGAACCAACCAGCCGTCTTCCCCACTTCTAGGGGCCATTTTTATGCCATTTATTAGCATCTAAGTACTATAATTAAAACAAGAACTCATAATTCAGTAACATGGGAAACCAGATGATTAATGTGAAAGTTATTGCTTTCACAATATTAAATACAAGTATGGCTCCTAAAGCCAAGCATGTACTTTCAAAGATAATATAAATGCTGCCAAGGTTTAGTAGGGTTTTTCATTTTCTTGGGAGTGGGGGAGTAGTGCCTTTTGCTCCAATACTTTATTTAAAATTTCAAATTGTTAGAGATTAATTTGAGCAGTCTAGTTACTTACCTCTTCTTTGTAAAGTTTATTTATTTATTTTTCTCTCTCCCCAAATTTTAAGTTGATCAAATTTCGTTTTGAACCATACATTTTAATATACTCATATATATATATCCATTCACCTTTTAACCATACATTTTTATGAGACCCATCAGTTTAACATCTATAAAAAAAAATTTCAAACAAGCTTTTACATTTCATCTTACATATACAAGTTGAGAGTGTAAGATAGCATTACATGTAAATGATACTAAGTGTGAGCTTTTATAGTAGATGAGGTGAAGTGGTTATCGTTAAATAAAAGATATGTAGCATCATCTTAACCATCGACGCGTCATCCCCTATATGTTTCTTCCATGTCCTAAATTCAGAGAGCATTTAATGATTCTTAAAAGTGATCCTATAGCCGAAGTTTGATATTTGAAAAGTAGATTGACAAGTTGACTGTGAATCGTCTATTGCAGAGAGGTCACATCAATGAATTGCATAGAAAATCTTGTGTGAAATATCTCTTAGAAGAAGTGAAGCTAAGAAAAAGCCTTTGTGGATTTAAAGGCTAATGTCTTTAAAAATAAATTGCAGCATATCGTTGCACTTCACCTCTGTCATGGAGGGTCAACTTCTACATGACGCCTTGACTAAAATGATGGCATAACTTCAACTACCTTTGTTTAGTGGCCCTAGGTAGGCCAGATAACCAATGCCATGGAATGTGGTCTTGAGGTGACTTGTTAACTGACTATCACGTGGCCAGAGATTGGAGTTTCGTAGGATGATGCGTAATAGTCATAATTAATTTTATTAATTTTTAAGAGATTATTTCAACTGGAAATGATTTTTTTTTTTTAAATGTGTGGTTAAAAAGACGAAAAATTATGAATTACATATAAAATTATTTTATTGAGAGAACGTGTATTTAAAAATAAGTTTGAAGGAAAAAAAAGTTAATATGCATTGCAACAAACGAATTTCGATCAATCCAAAATGGAAACATCTCTATTTGATTTTAGTCCACTTTTGAGCCCATTATTTAAAAAATTATTTTCAATAATACTTTCTCTCAATAAAATAATTTTACAAGTAAATTCAATTTTTTTTCTTTTTTCTGAACCATTAATTATAAGCTCATCCAAATTTCTCATTTTTCCTTCGAACAATATTGATTAATTTGAAAACTCAAAATTGTTTATCTTTTAATCCATTATTCCGTTGAAGCCACTATAGGTTGACGTTCTAAATCATGGCATATAATAATTTAAGCTGTTAAAAACATTAGAGATATTGTCTTCAACACTTTTCTAATGTACAAACGAGTTTTTTTTTTCATTAAAGCCTCACACGTAACAAATTTCATTAAACACTTGTTTGAGCCCCATTTTAGAGAAATAATGTATTTTAGAATAGTAGATTGATGGAGAATGAGTGGTTAAAAATTAAGGAAATTTTTTGAATTTGTGTGTAATATTATTTTATTAGAGAATATGTGGTTGAAAATAAATTTTGAATTTTGAATTTATTATTATTTTTTTTTTTAGAAAAATGGGACTCAAACAACCCCTAAATGTGTGGTGATGAGACTTGAAAAACCTTTGATAAATTTAATATCATATTGAATCACTTAATTTTAAATTTTAAATGGTTATGAAAGACCACATTCCACATTGACTCTCGTATATGGGCACTACTAGTTTAGTAAGCACCAAGATAAAAGCTATAAGTTTTAGGACAAAAGTTCCATCCATTAGAGTACTACTTTGCATGTCATTCTGTGATCGATTTCCTGCCTCGGGCACCCGAGTCAAATCAAGTTGCTTTCAAAGTTTAAAAAAAGTGCATTAAATTGCGTTTAAATATAATCAAAATGGTAAATATCCTATTCGTCCAGGAAAATGGACGAATAGCACGGCCCAATCAAAATTCACGAATCCTGAATCCACTGACTACGAGATTGAGACTGCAGCCTAATTTTTCTTATTTTGTGTTGAAACTTTATTCAAACAGAATTGTGATTAATTTCCTGTATATTCAGTGGCAAACATACCTTATATTTCACAAATAGGATTCTTGAAATTAGTAAGCAACATTTTCTTTGCACAAATTCAATTTTTTTGACAATGCAATAAAGGCACCTTTAAGAATCCTTAACGCTGAAATGTTAAAAATACATAAGTAGCTCCTAAGCATTAAAATTTGGGAACTCTTTTAGGATCATGGCATCAGATTTGCAGAAAAAGCATTAATAATATCGATCCAGTTATTATCGTCCTCTTCATCTTCCTCTATACCCGCATGATCAATATGACTCTGTGTCGTCTTCTCCGTTACATCATTCCTCGCGAATCTCCCCCTAATGCGCGGTCGACTGTCTGCTAATGTCTTCCTACATTCATACTGTGACACACAAACTTAGATAATTAATAACAAACTATCTATAGAAATTGATAAATATTTGGTGATTTCAAAGTTAATTATGTACCCCTATAAAGAGGTCTAGTTCGACATCAAAGGACATAATTTGTCTATGCATTCTGATATATAAGAAAGGCACCTTGATCCTCTTGTTGAAATTCCTCAAATTCCTCTTGCTTCTGTATCTCTCAATTCTCTCTTTTTTCTCCTCCGGACTGTATCGGCAGGCTTTGTTCATACTTTCTATGATAATGCTGCTGTCATTTGACAATGGACTGTTGCAACGCTGGTTATGTTGTGCCAAGTTTATGCCCTGTTACATTATGCAAAAGCAACCACCTAGGGTATGTGATTAAAGAAGAAAAAAGTTAAAATATATAGCCCCTGGATAGAAATTATAATTTAGATTTTTTTCAAAGTCAAAGTCAATAATTTAATAATATATTTCAAGAGATCCATAACTTTTCAACCACACGTACTATTAACTTTTATCAAAATCAGCAAAAAAAAAAACTGGTTTTAATATTCACCAAACAGGGGCATATGGACTATGAGGAGAGTACCCTCGATATGTTGTGCCACACCTTTGTATATATAGTAGGAATATTAGGTCGATTAGCAGTAGAAGGAACGAAATGTACAGTACGATTAATAAGACTTCCGAAAATCCGACATGGAAAAAGCTGGTGTTACCTGCAAATCACCAGTGCTTAAAGCCTTCCTGACTGGGGATGAATCCAGTGTAGAGTAGCCTTCATAGTTTTTCTGAAGAGAGTGGCTACTGATGCTCCGTTGAATCAAAGTTGGAGTGTGTGTTCCATAACTAGTGATTGAAGTGGGAGAACCAATATAACTGCTGCATCCACTGCTATCAGATTTGAATGCCGAAAGGGAGTCGAGGTTGTTGCTCGGAATTGTGAGCTGGGGAAGGACTAATGGTGCAGTAGTAGTACTAGTGATGTCTGGTAATGGAAAATGGCTTAAGTTGTTATAAGAAAATTCATTACCAATGTGTCCATACATGGCGTGTAATTACTTACTAGTGAGAAAGAGAAGAAAATGGAAATGAATTATTGGTTTGATAAAAACCAAGAAGTATATGCAGTCTTTTTAAAGGGTTTGGACAAGCTGGAAGGTGACGTGGAAGATGACGTCATTTTAGAGGCCGTTGACCTTTTTTTTTTTTTAAAAAAAAAATTCCAGCAAGTTCTATGACTTTGTCGTGGTGGGAGAGAGTGGTTCAAGCACGAGGAGAGGCTCATTTGTTATATAGCCAACATTTTAGAAGGACTAGTGCACTTATCGATATCTAGTTAGTAGTTAATAGTACATTATATGATGTTACGAAAAATTTAGTCCACATCTTATGATTTGACGTCGACGAACACATTAAACTGTCTATGTTGCTAAGAGTGCTCACGACCAGACATAACAACACAATTATCACAACCGCGCTCTACCATAGATTTAAAAGGAACATTTCTTGTTAATTTCCTGGTTTGATCTCTTGTATCTTTGCCTTACTCATCACCACCAATGTTGAGAAAAAAATTGGAAAATTATAAAAAATGAAGAGGGCCAAACCTCTTCCTCTCAACTGCTCTTTCCAAGGTTCCAATTGTAGTGAGTGTGTGTGTGTCATGCACATGTTTTATAGTTTAGTAGTTTATTCTTAAAAAAACTTGGTAATTCATGTTGGGAATTGAAACCATTTCTATTTCTTCTCACACAGGATTCTTGTTCAGAAAATTTATTTAGAAACTAGAATTTGTAAAATATATAAAGAATAACAACATATATTAGCGTAGAAAACTTTAATATCGATGAAAATCTATAGATTATAAAAGACAAAGATCTTCTACTACTGAAAAAAATTTACAATAAAAAAACAATCTCTCAGACACCCATGTCCCCAAGTATGCCCCAAAAAATTAATTGGGATCGCAGGTGTCATCCGATATAATTCATAACTATTTCAAACTTGGGATAAATAAAATTATTAAAGTTGACACTCTATTTATAGTGATAACATTTGATTTCTATTCGACGTGAAATCTATTACAGCATTTTAATTGGGTAAACCAATAAAATCATAATCTAAGAGCTCATTTGATATAACCTTTAAGAACTTAAAATGAAATTTCGGGGCTTTTTGATTAATTTTATAAAAGTACTTATTCTAGTTAAAAGAATTATTTCTTCTAAAAGCTCTCCTGAAAGAGGAAATAATTTTAGAAATTAATTTTTAAACACCGATTAATGTAACCTCTTTAAGAAGTTCTTTTACAAAAAAGCAGAAAAAGAAGTAGAAGACATGCCAAATAGACTACAATTAGACAATATCAAATCAAAATTCTAATAATATACACCACTGGGACCATGCTAAGTTTTGCTAAGTAGGGAAGGTCGTGTTCGGATGATATATGTAAGTGCATTGTGAAATTCTTTTCGTTTTCTATTTTAAAAAATAGGCTAAAAAATTAAAATATCTATACTTGACAGTAGCATACCGTGCCTCATTTTCTCAACGATCGTCCTAACCTGCCGAAAATTGCAGTCAATCAGTATACTATATCGAATTGTCTTTTCTTTTCTTTCTTTTTTAAACTGTAGAACTCACTTTTCTCTAGTGGGGTCCTATCCCATGATCTCTTTGCATTTTGGGCTAGAAATCTGCCCCGTGTGAAATCGATTCTAAGCCAACTTGCACTTTCACCACTTTATTTAAAAATAGTGTGTGTGTACATGTGTGTATATATATATGTGTGTGTATATGTATCTATTAATTAATTACATGCCCCTATAGTATATAACTCAAATCATTTTTCATAGGTTTGGGTTGATCAAATCCGAGTAATCATCAATTCATCATTACTATGACAAAATACTAATAAAGTGGAGATTAAGATTGTTATTTAGGTTTAAAATACATGTTGTTCCAAGAAGAACAAAGAAATGAGATTGAATTATGTGTGCATATTTGTACAAATTGTATATATATATATGTTTAATATTTTTTCAGATTTTAAATTTTATCGAAAAACTAATATGGGCTATTAATGGTGCTTTTAAACTTATAAATTTCGACGTACATCCATTTGAGCTTGTTCAATTTATACAAAGATGCACACATAATTCAATCTCATTTCTTTGTTCTTCTTGGAACTTCAAAGGTAATTGTCAAATCGTTACCAATGGATACATGAAAATATATTCTAAAGTAGATTTTAATACGAATAAGAAAAACATTTTGGGTAGAGAGGTAATGCAAATAGCGACTACATGTAAAGACAAATTAATTTCGGATCCTCCGAGAATTTAAGAAACTAATTAGCTATGAAATTAAGAGATCTCAATTTTTTTTATGCAATAATAAAAAAAAATAAGGGAAATTTGCAGCATGTGATTAACCTTTAAAACATGTGCTATCAGGCACCAAACATGCTAATCTTAGCACTTAAATTTCGAACCTTTTAATAAATGTGTCCAACTCCATATGATTTCTATCCAAATGACTGTAAACTGACAAAATTTTCACCAATTACAACCAACACAACCACCCCACCACAACAATCGCTACCATAGGAGGGATTTCTTCCCTGGTTTCTCCATCCAAACCCACGGATTTTGAGATGAAAATTTTGTCAATTAATGGTCCTTTGGATAGAAATTGTCAAAAAATCATTGGGACGCACATTTATTAGAAGTTTTGGGACTCGATAACACATTTTTTAAAAGTTAAAAACCTCTTCTACGAATTCCCCAAAAATTAATCATCCATCTAAAACATTCAGTGACCTAATGCAAACCTAATTAATTGTACCATAGTCCCTCATGTATTGTAAAAACAATTAATAGATGCTAGTGTGCAATTTATGGATCCGTGCACTAGGTATTATGCAAAACTTAAACTGAATGATAAATAAACTTATTTTTAACTAAAAAAAGTTGAGGACACAATTCAAGATCTCCATTTTTTAAAACTCATTTTCCGCAAACTCGTTTTCAACTACATAATTCATGAGATACATAATTTTTATCAATTTTTAACCATATATTTCATCAACTTTTACCAAAATTTGATTTTTTAACTAAACCAATTAAGGGTTTAGTATTCTTGCTCGAATAATACTAAGTCTATCCTCACATATAATCCTCTTATATCTTTATGAAAGATGCAAACATGGAAATATTCATTTAATCAATTGACATTGAACTAAATTATGCAAGACATAGCGATTCATTTTTATCACCCTATTATACTCTAAAACGGTTGTGTATCAAGTGCTAAAGTCTCTATTATTTCTCTCAAATAATATAAATATCATAATATAGTTATCTTATTAGTTAAGCAATTGCACACTAATTAAATAACAATCATCTAAGATAAACAAGTATCTAACGTCAAAGTTTCGAAATTGATATAAAAAAAATTCATAATAAAGGATTTATCTTCATCTTATTCACTAAAAATTTAGACGAGCATCATTGTTAATCTAAAAAATCCGCTTTTCGAACCTTATTAAAACACCTAAGAAACATGCAACAAATACGCAAGGAGAATAAAGACCCTGGAGGTTTGCACAAGATAAACACGAACTGCTCTCCTATTTAGGTACACATGCTATTAACACGCCCATAAAGCATGGCACTTTTAACCAAATCAGTTATTGAGTAAACTAACAAGGAGCCTCCAT
The DNA here is from genome assembly GCA_903798385.1 of Fraxinus cuspidata. NCBI lineage: Eukaryota > Viridiplantae > Streptophyta > Magnoliopsida > Lamiales > Oleaceae > Fraxinus > Fraxinus cuspidata. The sequence goes on from CAIGRP010053541.1 coordinate 9,843, forward strand.
ATGTTATTCTCTCAAAAAGATCAAATTACCCCAAAGTTTGGAAGGAAATCTATAAATACCCCCTCATTCGAATAGAAACGAATGCAATTCAAATGTCTCCTTCTCAAATATCTATTTCCCTTCTTGCTCCGATTTGAGTATCAAAACTAGTGAGTTTATGAAATGAAAATCATAACTAAGTGAATAGGATTTATTGATCATACTTGTATAGTCAACAAATTAGCCCAATTGTGAAAAACTTGAACAAATTAAACTACAAAATTTCGTTACTATCAAGGAATCTTTAACGTCTGACAAAAATGAATTCGACCGGGAAGAAAGCCAAAAGAGAAATTGTCAGCCGAGCTTAAAAGTAAAGGATACAATAACAATGAGCATTTGGATAATGATGCTAATACAAAGAGACAGTGAGAGGAGATACCGACTAAATCGCAAAATAACATCTCTCCTGCTCAGTGTTGCCGATTAAGAAAAAACGCATCTATCACTAAAACTATCCAAAAATGGCTGAAAGCCTAAAGGTGATAAATGTAGAAAAAAAGGAAGAAAATAACGCTACTTTTTTCCACGAGAAGAGCTGCAGTCTGCAGATTTTGAGAAATGATGAAAATATGATAGAAAGGAAGAAAAATGAATGATATGAGAATAAATCCACAATATGAAGGTCTATGGATGAGTTGAGCTCCCATGACACGAGATTCACTCAATACTACCATCAGGGAAATCAGAGAGCTAAAAATTATGGCGACACTTCTTACAGTACTCTTCCAACGAAGGAGTATGAAGATCAGGCGGCTATATCATAGGCGGCTATATCATATGAAATAAATGACAATGATGAATGTATACCATTTTCTAAGGAAATCAAAGAGGTGCCAATCCAAAAACAATTTTATATGACCTATAAATGAGAACTTATGTATCAACTGTTTATGTATATGATATAAATGAAGCTGAAAAAGGCTAGCTTTGTGCTGAAGGGCTAAGGTTTATACTTAACATTGGATGGATCGGCTAAGAGATGGTATAGCGAATTACCACTGTGATCAATCATAAGTCGATCACAAATGACGCAAGCTTTCTTGGGAGCGTTCGTTGAGAGTAGAATAGGGCAAGCTTTAACCACACGATTGAATGACATGCGATAGGAAGAAGGCGAGTCTTTTAAGAACTAATTTGCGCTGTACAGTGCTGAATTAATAGCATGCTAGACTATATTAGAAGAAAAAGGCTAAAGCCGCCTTATGGAATGGTCTACTGATGGAGACTTTCTTTTGATGGGATGTTCGTAATCGAAATTATACTTCCTATTATCAATTGGTGAACTTGATCTAGAGCAAGATCTAAATAGAAGATACTATTGCCAACCGAAAGAAGGTAGAACCTCTGCACATTCTTTTAATAGTAAGTCAAAGGTAAAACCTCTGCACATTTTTTTAAACTGTCAAAAAAGAAATATTCACATTTTGTAGAACCCAAGGAAAAGATCCATACAAAATCCACAACCCCTACACCGATCACGGGCAGTGAACATCATTTCTCTAGAAATCAAAAGACAAAATTATGCAAGATTCATTGCTCCAGAGATCATAATACAAATGAATGTTATGAGGTAACAAGGATATTAAGTTGCAAAGCCAATAGGGAGGTTCGCAGGGAATGACCGAAGAAAGGTCACCTTTTTTACTAGGGAATGAGGTCGTGGAAGCAAACAAAGGCAGACTAAATCGAAGTAAACGACAACAAATGTTTCCAACTCTCTACCCCAAATAAAGGAGATCAACATTATAATTGGAGGTCCATCTATAGGTGAAGTACAATGAGTGAATAAAGAAGCTATGCTAGCACCGCTACAAAGCCTATATAAGACGTATTCTGGATTCGAGGTAATCCTAAACCTGCATCTATTCCAATTACTTTTGATAGTAATGATGAATATGGAGTCATATAACTCCATTGCAATGCATTGATAGTATGAGCTGCAATAGCTCGTAATGGCATGAGCCGCATGCTGGACAATAATGATAGTTATGTTAATATATTTTTTAAGGGGTTTTTATCCAAATGTAGGTTGATCACTCCTGGATACCGATGACCGAACCTAATATAGCTTTATTGGAGATAGTTTGATCCCAACGAGACAAATTACATTGACATTTGAGCTCGGTGAAGAGCCAATTGCATTCAAGAAAACATGAACTTCTTAGTCATAGATAGAAAATTGTCTTATAACGGGATCTTAGGAAGACCCGTTTTAAATCAAGCGAAAGCAGTGACATCTATTTATCACATGTGCTTGAAATTTGAAAATCCCCAAGGGATAGCCTGTATTAAGGAAACCAAGCTACCACGCGAGAATGTTATTTTAGATATTTACAAAAATATCCTCAAAACTTTCAGAGAGTGATACCATATTTATTGTTGAGAGGAATGAAAACATGCTTGAAAATCAATACTGTAAATGATATGTTGAAAGACTTGTCCCCTAGAAAAGATAATTTCACAAAACTATACGAGTTTTAGTCCGCCAAAGAAATATCAATTAAAGGTGAAGTCCATTCCACCATAGAAATTTCAATTAAAGGCGAGGGGACTGATTTCCACTCAAAGGAAATTGTTTTCAAGAAAGGATGAAGCCACATCTAGACAAACTTAAATATCATGACATATTGTAATAATGCGCAAAATACTTATGTATTGAAAAAGCATGGCATGGGAGAGGGTAGTATCTTGCATCCCTTATGCTATCACGATGATTTAATAAAGTTTCATCTGAAAATTGCATTGTCAAAATATGAAAACAACTCAAGAACGATAGATTCTATTGTTGATGCAAACTTATTATCATTGCATTTATGTGAAACATAAGCAAATAACAAAAGAGAATCACAAGGCGTGCCCAAATATAGATGGCCAAATGAACCAATTTGTACAATATAAACAACGATATTTTAGTAAAGATTTACCAAAATAGTATTTTCATAGAAATAGAAATGAAATGTCATTAACAAAAAAAAGAGGGGTGAGAAGAGATAAAAGGTGAGATGTCTGTCCAAATTGACAAACGGTTTAAGATTCTCAAAAGCGGGACCGTCTTGGCTAATCGAGGTGCTATCCCAAAGGGCACACTTGCATCTAGGAAGAAGGAGCATGAATAGAAGCATTAACAAACTAGTCTTTTAGCGGCTTCGTTGGGAGAAATAGCTACAGAATCTACAAGTCGGGTAGTTTCGACAGAAGTGAATGGATTGTTAGAAGCTCCAAAAGCTAATGGAGTGTTCTTGAAGAAAGAAATGTCCTCGATATCCTCTTCGTGAACCTCCATAAAATCCAAATTCCACTTAAGATAAATAATGTCAAGAAACTTATTAGCCCTATCCTACATAGCATCCTCCAGAAACTCTGCAATAGCCAATTTTGTCTCAATATTCTCCAATTGAATGAGAAGTAGGGACTTTTTCACCACTCGCCTTATCCAAATCATTGGAGATGGAAAATTGTTCAGCTTTAATTGACTTGAGATCCTCTCTGAGGTGTAAAAGCTCAGTATAAGTTCTGGCGATGTAAGCAACATGGTTTTCTTTTGCCTATTCCAAGTCCTCAGTGACTCTAGTAACATCGGCCACCAAAAAAACCTCATTCGCAGCTAAGGCCTCAGAGCCTTCTCTCATATCCTTGTGCTTTTTCGCTTTTTCATCTTCCTCCAGCCTTTTCTGGAGAGTTTTACACATATATTTTAGAGAATCAATTTTCTTCTCCAGTTTATCAGCCTACTTTTGTACACCTCATACTTAGTCTGTTGATCATGATGAAGAACAACAACTTGTGAGAGATGAGCATCGATCATATTTTTCTTTTACTTGGGAGTCATATCGACCACAAACTTGTCCCAAGTAAAGTTAAAATATAGGAAATTGGACCTGGCAGCCCTAGAAACAAAGGTAGGAAATGCCTCGAGGTCCAACTCCTCGTTGAGCGAGAAAAAACAAAGCCTTGATATTTGTGAAGTGTTCAGACCCCTCTAGCATCTTCATTTTCCCCTTTGCTGGGTCCCTGCAAAAGTGGACGTGGATTGAGACCTCGGTTTGGTGGGCATAAACCCTTGAACTGAAGCAATGAGCAAGCCTCTAGCCCCTTGAGTTGGTGGAGGTCACTTGATCATACATTCTTTTTCCTGCAAAGCCTTACCCTTATCTTCCCTAGAGCCCCCCTACGAGCATATCTTTATAAGAAGAAGAAATAGCCAATCTTTGGCATTTGGAAGCAGCACCAAAGTTGATCTTTATCTTTACGATAGCGGTGAATGATTGCATTGTCTACACAAATAAAGTAAATCGTATAAACAAACATTGAAAAAAGAAAAATATTCCAAATGAGATTGAGGCTTTCCGTAGACATTGTAACATCGAAATAAACAAGCATTATTAGGGGTGAAATCCCCAGTTACCACAAACAAAGGAGATACACTTTTTCTATGTACAATATTAGAAATAAAAGATAGACAAAGAAAATGGGACTAAAAACCCTATATTCGACAAAAGCTCATAAAATACAGAGGGGTAGGTTTGCAATGTAAGATTATTCGGGACATGATAATGCTACAATCTCATCCCTTCCAACAAAATTAATGAGGCCTCAAAACCGCTCATTAATTGAAATTTGTAATCTCTTGGATATGCTTTCTTGACTATCTTTTCAATTTGTATGCTTCAGTACATACTTTAACCTTAAGTTCAGGACTGGCACTCAACTTAGATTATTCCATTGTAACCTTAAAGTTATGTGGTATACATATCAGACAATAAACACAAAATCTAGGGCTTCGAACTTCTTCAAAAGAGGTAACAACATCGAAACGAGGCTTCCTCAAGTTAAAAACTTTCGGCCTTCAGAGCCATGAAATATGTTTCACAAAAATAAAACAAATAAGTAAGGGGTAAGTACAAGGTAAAATAGAAGCACGTACCTAAATGGAAAAGATGAAAGGCAATGGAATAAAAAATGTACAAATAAGATCATTCATGGCCAACACGCACTTTAAATGCTTACAAGGCATTAACTTGGAAATACAAAAAAAGTAAGCCCGACATTGTACACTAAAAAAATGTAACAAGCATAGCACGTCCCCTCAAAACAATCTATGTCATCCACCACTAAGAAGGAAAAAGATGTGCGAACCATAAGGTTTGCCACCCCATGCCGCGCTAGGCCAGGCCATGCCACGAAAGAAATAATAAGTTCAAGAGTTAATCTAATTATTAAAATTGGACTTCGGGGATAATTTGTTAGCCAAAAAACCGCTCTCAAACCTTATTAAATTACCTGAGAAACATGCAAAAAATATGTGAGGAGAATGATCCCAAAGGTTCACATAAAATAAACACGAATCACTCTCCCATTCAGGCTAATTAAATGTTGTCAACCCGTAAAGCATGTCACTTTTAACCAAATCAGTTATTGAGTAAACCCCCCCCCCCCCCCCCCATTTGAAGAGAAACGAATGCAATTCAAATATCTTCCTTTCAAATAGTTATTTCCTTCTGCTCCAATTTAAGCATCAAACTAGTGTGTTTATGAAGTGAAAATCATAATTAAGTGAGTAGAATTTGTTAATCATATTTGTATCGTCAACAATCATAAATAAATGTTTGAATAATGAGACATCACTCGAATTTTAATTGTAGATAGAAAAAACGAAAAAGTCTTGATTCCTTCAATCTCTTCAATTCTTCTTGAAAATCTTCTTTACACCTTCTTTTCGTCCGAAATTCAAACAATACTTTTCACTTTGTATATAAGAATTATGTTTCTTTTTTCTTGCCTCTTTATTCTCTCTCTCTCTCTCTCTAAAGCTTCATTACTCTAAATCGTGCCTCCAAAGTAGGTTAAAAGCAAGTCTCAATTGCATTCCATAAAGATTATAAGTCAAAAAAGGAAAAAAATCACTTTCTTTCGGGATGAACTATGTGATCGCATGGTTATAGTCACTGAGATTGCATGTTGTGTTGCTTGCAGTAACCTGCAGAGAGACCCTTGCGATCACAAGGTGTTTAGTTTTTGTTGATTTTCACTTTGATCCCTAACTTCTTCTTCTTTTAGCTTGGGTCCTCTTTTTGTACTTACCATGAGTCCTTCAACTTTCAATTTTATCAACGTCCTCTTCAATTGTCCATCCTTGGAATGAATCAAGTTTTGTAGATTTGCATTTTAGTCCCCAAGTTTTTACAATCTTCTTCTTTTGCCTTTTTGGCCTATTTTAACTTCTTTTCATCATTAGCCTCCCAACTTGGCATTTATTCTACAACGATTGATATATTGATATTCCGCAAAATTATATAGTAATTCTATCCAAGTGATTACCAAATATCCACTTTTTGAAGACAAAGGCTCACATAAGTGTAGAAACCACACTTATCAACAAGTAACACAAAAGGGCAGGTTAAGCTTCTTGGACCCTAATCGACTTATATATTCATATCATAGAATTATTTAGTTGCGTAAATATTCTTGATAAGTCGACCTATATTAAAGTTAAGGATAATGTTGTCTCTAAGGTAGCTTGGCTTGCTATTTAAAAGCAAATCTTAATTCCATTCCATAAGTCGACCTATATGAAAATTAATGATAATGTTGTCTCTAAGGTGGCTTGGGTAGCTATTTAAAACTTCCATAAAAATTCAAGGTAAAGAACACATGACACATTCAAGTTTCTATTATGTTCTAGCCCAGAAGTTCTGGCAAGATCATTCCACCTACTGAATTAATTTTCATATAGATCATTCCACATTCAAAATCCACTTTATTATTTGTTAACGAACCATATACTTGTGGTGATTTTAATTTAAAATATATTTTCGTGAACAAGTTTTTGACACTGCTGTTGGAGATTGAGTTCAGTTTAATTTTATTTATCTCAAAACTAATTCGAACATTTTTTTATATTTATTTCATTTCATTTTAGTTATCTGAATGTTACTATTGTTTTTCTTTTAGATCTTATATGCGAAGGTCGCTTGATGGTGAATTGATTCCAGTTGATCCAGAAATCGAATGTACCTTTCATCTTTGACAAAGGAAAGCAAGAGTATTACATCAAAAAGGCCAAAAGCAACAAGTACAAATGGCTAATGAGCAAAATAATCAAGTAGTTCAGGTCAATGAAAATGAAGCTGTTGATAAGGGAAATATGCTTGTTTCATATTTCATGATCATTCAAAGTCAATCCAGTATTGTCTACCCTTCATTTGGGCACCCTAATTTCTAACTGAAGACCAACGTTATACATTTATTACAGAATGGACATCAACTTTATGGTAGAGCTGAAGAAAATTCACATACACAAGTCACTTGATTTTTAAAGATGGGTCAATATTTTTTTATATCATAGTATTTCAGATGATGCTATTAGGCTGAGGTTGTTTCTACACACTTTGCGTGATAAAGCACTTGTGTGGTTAGATTCTCAACCCATTGCCAGTATCAACACGTGGAATGATCTAGCTCAAAAGTTCTACACAAAATTTTTTCCACCAGCCAAGATAGCAAAGTTAAAGCATGATATATCTATCTTCATTCAAAGTGAATCAGAATCTTTTGATGAAATTTGGAATAGGTTCAAGAACATGCTACGGAAGTATCTTCATCATAGTATTAGCAAAAGACTCCAAGTCCAATATTTCTATGAGGGATTGCTTCCATCATCCAAAAGCATGATAGATTTTTCGTCTAACGACTTTTTATCAACAAAGACAATTGACGAAGCTTTGAAATTATTTGAGACAGTCGCTACTACTTCGGCCATGTGCGCTTTTGAGCGAGTTATTCTAAAGAAAGTGTAGGGAATATACGAGGTGGATGCTTACTCAGCTTTTTCTACTAAGATAGATTCAGTATTTCATAAGGTGGAGAGTTGATCACAGACAACTGATGCAGCGCAAGCCAAGAAGCTAAGTTGAGAAGAGTGTGGGTAGATTATAATATAGCATATTGTCATATCCTGGCACAAAGAATTGAATAAGTGGATTTTGCATAATGGGGATAATGTCAACTGAATAATCCACATTCAAATACCCAGGTTGGAGGAAGAACCTAAATTTCTCTTGGGCTAATCAGAATCAGAATATGCAGCAAGATCAATTTCAACAGCATGAGAAGAAGTTTCAATTGGAAGAGATGTTCGAGAAGTTTATGGGAAAAAAATAATACATGGAAGCTAATAATTAGTTCATGAATAAGACTGAAACAACTCTCCAAGATCAGAGTGCTGCTATTAAAAACTCGGAGACTTAAGTAGGGCAGATGGCACTTTCTATGACTGGCAGAACACCATGTTTATTACCCAGCAATACAAAAATCAACCTCAAGGAACATGCCAAGGCATTAACAACCAGAAGTAGGGTGCAATTATCGAAAATACATGTAAAGAGGCCGGTTACGAGTAAGGAAATAGTACCTTCTTCAGATGAGGAGCATGTGGAACAGACAATTGAAGAATCTGCTAAGGAGAGTTCACGTACACCTCGGATTAAGGCAAACGCTCATATCAGTCCTTACGAGTCTCCTATTCCATTTCCACAAAGGCTGAAAAAGCACAAATTGGATCAACAGTACACGAAATTTCTTGAGGTCTTTAAGAAACTCCACATCAACATCCCATTGCCGATGGACTAATCTAAATGCCGAGCTTTGCCAAGTTCCTAAAGGACATCCTACCCAATAAATGCAAGCTAGAGGAACATGAAATGGTGATGTTAACTCAGGAGTGTAGCGCCAGAATCTAGAAAAAGCTACCTCCTGATATGTTTGTCAAAACTTATTATTGCATGGGAATTCGGGATCCTAATATATTTGTCATTTATTAAAACATATTAATTTGAATAGTTAATTTAGATATAATTCAGTTATAAACACATTATATTATTCTTATTTTGGTTAAGGTTGGAAATATTAAAAACTGAACTAATCAGTCTTTGTGGGATGACATTCGGATTCAAAATCCACTTTATTAATTGTTAAAGAATCATACATTTGCGATAATTTTAATTCGAAATATGAAGTCCATTACATACACCATGTGCCGTGTAGGTATAATCAACCTTGAGTCAGGGGACCCCACCTCACTCCACTCCCTTTCGGCATAGAATCTTTAGAGTCCGAAAAGTCATTTGTAAAAGTGTATCTCTGTCAGGCAAAACACCATGAACTTATAGTTGTTGAAATGATGCTGATGCAGACTTTTATGCACAAAGCAAATAACCAAAAGGCTTAACGTTTCGTTCCTGGGTTGGTCAGTAAATCAAAGTATTAAGTATACAAAACAAAAGGAACCCCAAAAGTTGGAAGAATTTTTATGCTAAAACGATTTCCACTTCACTTTTCTCAGTACTCATAAAGCACTAGCCAGAAAGATTCATGCACATAGTAAATATTAATTGTCATCCCATGAGGTTTTTAGAGGCATTTTCCTAATGTCAGGTAACCACATCATGTCATTGCATATAAACGACTAATCAATAATGATGAAGGGGGAACGATACCACTGGATTTTGCAACACGACGGTCATAAAATGGAATTTTAAACCGTTACATCTTGCACGTGATGCGGTTCAATGCCCGCTCATGCTCATTCAATTGCACACTGATCGCATGTCAATATAGGCCGTGAGCACATGGTTTGGCCAAATATCTAAATAATGTCAGACAGTGGCAGAATCGGATATTTCATTAGGAGGAACGAGAAAATGTTATAGTGACGTCTATATATGATAAGTTATACGCTTATCAATATGTATCTATTAAAAACTTACAAATTTTTTTTTACTAACTTCAAATAAGGTTTGAGCTTGTTTAAACCCCATTTTTTAACCAAAAATGTATTTTAAAATAGTGATTTGATGGCGAATGTGTGGTTAAAAAATAAGGAAAAATTTTGAGTTTGCGTATAGTATTATTTTATTAAAAAATGTATGATTGAAAATAAGAGATAGAAAAATGTATTTTAAAAATAACGAGGATCAAACAAGGGCTACCCCATGTCCCTCCGTGTCAAAGCACGTGCAATACATATGCAAAAATACATTGAGCTAGAAACCTAGACTATATGACTTTTAGTCACTCCGTTGTTCAAGATTCAAGTCTGGGAATGGAGAACAAGAAATTTAGCGGTTTAGTGCAATAATTTCATGCATTTCTGTTGTATCACAGTATGGAAGTATATATTGTCACTGGAATTCCGGTATAGGTTTGTTATGATTAGCTGCAAATAGTCAACATTGCAATTTTGGAATCTACAATTTTGAGGTATTATAATTTTAGACATGACATAAAAAATTGTAATAAAGTTAAATGGATTTTTGACACAATTATATCGAACTTCTAGTGGTGGGAGATAGCATATCTAAACTCGCAATTTTTATCTCTTATATATAGTATTTGTGAGGTATTTCCTTTTACACAAACATGATTGATACAAACCTGATGTAGAGATGTTAAATGCTGCTCAATTTGTGGTTGCATTAGCTTGGAACTTGGAAGTGTTAATTTGAGTAACATCGTGATTCATCAACTAAAGTCTGAGACCTCGAAATTTACAATTTACAATCCATTGGTAAAGTCGTGTTTTTTGGCGCTGAAAATAAACTGTCATATAACGTGGAATATATTTATTGAACTGTCATGGACTTGTAAGTCATTCTAGCAACTTTATGCCCTTGTTTGGGCTCCATTTTAATGTGCTTATCACACTAGTGACCAAAAATGTAATATGTGGAAGACTAATGATATAACCAGAGGAAATAGTTGAAGCCAACTGGGGTTGTCATGGGAAAGTGTATTATTTGTACATTCTATTCAATTATATTGGTTAATACTAAAAATCGAAGAATCCAATTTAACCATACTCACGAGTGTCCCTGTATCTAGTCAAGAAAAGAACATGTAGTGGAATACTTTATGCCCCTGTTTAGTTAAGCTAAAAATTTGAATTAAAATATTGGTTGAAGTCAACAAATAATATATCAACTTTCATCAAAATATCCTAAAAATCTAATTTTCCATCTAAACCGAACTTGGGCACATTTCTATATTGAGGGTTTGAAGCCGACCCACATCTAGTAATTCGACTTACTTTTTTAACTCTATATATTTCCCTCGGCACAATGAAGGGACGTTGACTCCGTTGAGTTTCTAGATTTTTTGAAATTAAACAGTTTCACTAACACAATGATTGAATGGCTATGTGCATAGAATTATTGCACTACAAAAGAATTTCGGTGACCAAATCAACAATATATATTTAGCAGGTCTTACAGTAGATATACTATTTCGTGGTCAATCTCTTTTCAAGTTCAAATGTCAAATCTCACAAGTAAAATGACTTTTTTTGAGCAAGTTAAAAATATTAATATTAATAATCCTAGATTATATCGTATTTGTCTTGTTTTATTAAGGGCTTTATAGTCTATCTTTTATTAATTAGTTTGCACCGTGTATATTAGTTAAGATTTGGAGTTTCATCTTAAAATGTCAACATTATTAAGATGAGTAATCCAAATCATTTATAAATTGTTCTATATTTTCATCTTTATTCGATGTGAGATTCTATCCCTTAACTTGCCCCCGCAAGATGGTAGCTCGTTTGAACAAACCAATCTTGAAATTCGTGTGCTCAAATTTTTGAGTCTTAATCGAATTGAATCGCTCGTTGGAGCTTAACAGACTCTGATACCAAGTTAAGATTTGGGGTTCCATCTTAAAATGTCAACCTTATTAAGAGAAGTAGCATAAACCCTTAATAAATTGATGTATGTTTTCATTTTTATTCGATGTGAAAGTCTATCCCTTAACAATATTGTCATCCTTGTATTATTTAAATAATATGAACTTCGACTTTTTAACATAAGATAAGAAAATTCTTGATCCTGTGTCAAATAAATTAGGCTTCTTTACAAATAGAAGAGAAGAAGGGGTGAATCCGAACCAATGAAAATACATCGCATAAAATTTAACCAATTTAGAAGGTCGGAAACAAAACGCTAAAAGAAATTAGTTTCATATCTCATATAACTTTATCATATTTCTCGTCATTGTGCGACATGTGAAGTATTTTTCTCGTTCATTGTCTCTTTCATAACTTAATACTAACAATTCTTAGTTAGATAAATGTATTTTGTACACTTATTTGGACCACTAAACTAGAATACTTATTGATGAATTGTATGGAAATATTGCTTAATTCGTTGTAAATTGTGTTTTGTAGAAGTACATCGATGATGTTGGTGGAATTCAAGAAAACGAGCGAAAAATGGAATATTGAAGCTAATATAAACAACTTTTATTGCTTTTGTAGTTTAAAATCAGTATAAACAAAAAAAAAAAAAATTGTTACAACACTGTCGAATTTGATAAGAACTAGTGAGCCATAATTAGACATTATTTCTCGTGGAACGATACTTTTAACTCACTACACTATTATGTGTCAACAATCTCGTACGTTTGCGGGATTTTACCGAATAAGTTTTTGGATTTGAAAGTTGCATTAATTTGATTTGGGAATAATGGTAACCTCTTCAGTAGGTTGCTGCGTTCTTAACTTGTTTGAATTGACTGAAAAGCATTATTGAAAGCGATCGTCTTTGGTTCCCAACTCAGGAATTAGCCTAAGGACGGAGCTTTTGCTGCACACAATCTTTCGTTTTTTTTAACCTTATTTTTTGTTCTTTTAATTTAGGAAATTATCTCGTAGTATTTTAGACCACGGAGTATTTTTCAAAATTAATAGAATACTGGATAAGAAGAATTCAACAATATTATACAAAAACAGAATTTTAAATTTTAAAAATCATGTCATGTACTGTATATAAGAAACAGAGATAAAATATTTTGATAGATATAATGCACAGCACAAAGAACTTGTTTGTTCGTAGGGAAATCAGAGTTAAACATTGTTTTCATCCCAAAACATAACTTGTAACCATAAACTTTATATTGTTCCGAGATGACCCCTAAAATAGCCATTCTATCTCCAATACCCGAGCATCGTTTAGCAATCAATAAGCAAAGTGGCCAACTAACACACACAGGCCTAAGTGATTCTTTTGGCTTCTATTCATAAAAGTCAGGTTAATTTCATTTTGGTCTCTGAACTTTTAATTAAATCTCAATTGGCTCACCAAATTTTAATTTTCCTCAAATCAAATCACTGAATTTCAGTTTTCTTTCAATGTTTGTCACTCTATTAGCTCCTTATACTAAATTTAAAATCACAATCCTAGGTGAAAGTTAAAAACCGATGTGTCTAACATTTCTAGGTAAGCATGCCACCAAATCTTGTCGTGGATGTAACATTTAAAATAAATCATTTTTAAAAGTTGACAATAATTAATGAGCATACTTCACATTTTGTTCATTCAATTTCAAGATTTTGCATCCACTGGCATGTTTACCTAGAAGTAAGAGCTAACAGAGAATTTGAGATGTTAAATTTAGTAAAAATAGTAATAGAATGGCTAGTATTGAAAGTAAAATAAAAGTCAATGGTTTGATTGCGATTGAAGCTAAGTTATCTAATTGAGATTTCACATAAAATTCAATGACTAAAATTGATATTAACCCTTAAAAATCCCTTGTCTCTAATGGACATTTTAACTAAGATTTAACATATAATTTGAATGATTTTATACGAGTAAAATGCACATGAAAATTAGTTGATTAGTTTTACGATAATTCATAGGAATCTAACAAGTGGCTTGTGATTGATAGATGATATGACTTATAATGGGACCAATAATGAATATGCTACTAGCTTAAACTTACCTTTGAGTGCCCAAAGATAAAACCAAGCTAGTGGTTAGAATTATGTCTACATCTTGTACCTGAAGTAGGATATCTAATCTTGACAAGTATGTCGAGTTTCACCATGAATGTGTATTCATGTATGTGGTTATCAAAACTTGACTCATCATGTGAAGTTTCATTTGAAATACGTAGGTATCGTTCACTCACGTAAAGTTCCTAATAGAGTCAAATCATAATTGATGTAAAGTTTCATCATCATTTAAGTGTGTATATGTCGAATCTTGACGCTGGTAAATGTTTACAACAAGAGATTATCATTCAAATAATGACTTGTGCGAAATTTCAAGTATGGCAAATATTTCAATATCATTCTATCAATGCTCTAAGATTCGTGATTTGAGTTATTGATAATGCTGGAAAATGAAAGTTGAAATAAAATGATAGAAGAAAAAATTGGTTAAGGGCCTATGAGTTGAAGATAAGGTAAAGAGAGCACTATAGTCAGTTTCATAGGACAAATTTACTTCTAAGAGGAAAAAGAAACAAGTCTTGTACCTAAATAATAGGCTTTTGAGCTGCCTGATCAATCAAAATGTGATAAGAGGTCAACTTAAATTTCCCTTTTTGCTTTATTTTTTTAGTTGGTTAGGTTTGCCATCATGAAATTACAAGCAAGCAAGACATTAAACTCAATGTTCTAAAAAGCGAAAAGCGTGGAGGCCAAATTTTGACATAGGCTGTAAAAAGCGTAAAAAAATTTTTTTCCTTATGTTAAGCTTATTTTAAATTTTTAAATCAATTTAAAAATTATGTAATAATTAAAGGGGAAAAAGTGTTGAAAACGTAAAAAAAAAACGTTAAAAAGATGTAAAAGAATAAAAAAAGAGCACGCTAGGCACACCTAGAAGCAAAAAAAATTAACAAAGCGCAAAAAGGTGCAAAGCGAGGCTTTTTGCTCGTGCTTCTTGCCTAGGCACATTAATTTTTGAGAAAATAGGCACATCACTTCCTTTTTTTTTTTGGAAAAAAAATTAAATATACCCTTAATTTTAAATTGTTATAACCCTTAGTTTTAAATTATAATATTTACCCTGTTTTAAATAAAATTTTAGTGAATTTAATTCCACTCACTTCAAATCAAAGCAAGAATGAAGAAATAGAAGAAATCAAAAGATGAAGATGTTCATGAAGCTCCATAGTTACCAAATAGGAAAACCAACCCCCTCTCCCCCCCCCCCCACCCCAGTACAGAAAATGTTTGGTAGATTTCTACCGACGGTGACGTGGTAAAATGTGATTTGCTTCTATTATTTTTATTTTTTCCATCTTCCAATGAATGTATGTCAAGTGTTGTCTGTAAATACTTTTCTGTCAAATTTGTCTGTATTTATAGCATTTTTTTTTTTTTTGTGTGATTTGTATAGGGTTTTATGACTTCCTTCGTGGTTGCAAAATCGAATGATGGATAAATGAAGGTCCATATGTACCAAACATACGAGTTACTTCAAGTTTATAAGGTTTGTTGGGTTTTTTTATACCCAATAAATTCGGGCGATGACGATAAAGTGATGTTGGATATTTTATCGACATCAAAGTGATGCTCGACTCGGAAACAATTAATACATCTTCGGAGGGCCTAAGTTTTAGTTGGGTTAGTAGTTTGGTTAATGTATGGATTTGGTTATTGATAGTCCATTAACTTGGCCTATCATGAGTGAGTATTGGCCCAAAACTAAACCTAATGCCTATATACACCTAGCCGTGTGTTTTTCTTCATTGTGGGAGTGTATTGTGCAAGAGCGTAGAGTAAAAATAGATTGAGAGAGGCAGCCGAGAGAGGATTGAAAGGGCAGCCGGTATTGGAGTGAATTGAGAGAGATTCAACCATTGTTTTCTTCTTTTCCTTCCTCCATTTGTAGCTTGCAAATACCACCACCAAGTGTCTCCTTTGTGGGGGTAAAACTGAGGCAACCAAAGGTGTTAAGGATTGTGGGTCGAGCTGGTTGATTGGTATTTGTTTAGTTGATTTTTCGAGCCCAATATCAAAGATTTCCGCAACAAGATTTCAACACATTCGAATTCGATGAAGTCTGGTTGAAAATTGGGTGTAGAATTTTTAGGTTTTGTGCAATTTTAAGGAGTCGAGTTTGGGATTTTTGTTTTGTCTTTGGGCTGTGGGTTGTATAGTTTCAAGGTGATTTTTAATAGATTTGTTAGTTGGTACGGTAAAATTTGACAAGTTATTTTTGAGGAAAATTTTCAACCTTTTAACAAATTGTAGGGCTGTCATTGTGTTGCATGGGCAAACTTTTTACTATTGATAATTAGATTGTTTTTGACTGTTAGACCTTTAACGTCCATTCAAATTGCTGGCCATTGAGTCTGATCGTGTAAGCTTCAAGAGTTTTTTTAAGTCGATCCATAACATACCTCAAGCAAGCATGGACTAGGGTAGGGCATGATCCAACAATTAAGTTATAACTAATTGTTTTTGTTCACCTTGTTACTTATTTAATGGTAATGCTTGTTATACATGTATCTTTTTCTTTTGTGGAAGTTGTTTGTATATTTATTGATAATATGTAGTAAAAAATGAAAGATTATATTGGAATATCAAATCATTGAAGATTATAAATATTAGATAATCGTTATGATTTTTTAGTCTTATTGGGGGTAGCTAGAAAATAGTCCTATTTACCCCTGAAGTTTGTATTTTGATCCATTTGTAACTCTAATTTGAACCCTACAAATATGGGTAAAACTTGGTAATGAAATATACACAAGAGCATTGATTCTCTTTATTCGTTTCCCTTTTTTCTCTAATTTATAAGCCGCATGATAATTTTAATCCAATTATTATTATTTTTTCTGGAAAAGTATTCTTGTGGCTGAAATTTTTTAACTCAATTTCAAAACACGAATTAAATCGACAAGGTACAATTAGTGGTAGGCAACACTATTACTCATGTGTCCATTACTTTGCATATGTATATATATATTTAACATTGATCTTAAGATAGTTTTTCATTAAATTAAGGGATACTTGTAGTTTGGGTCCAAACTTTTGAACTTTTTTTTTTGCAAAATTTACCCAAATCTTTCATTTATGCCAGCCACAATCTCAAATCTTTTATTTCGTTGCAGCAGAAGGACGGGTGGATGATATCTGTCTATTTGACATTTAGTTGACCAAAAAAGTTAACTCCGATCATGCTTTGACCAATTTTAAAAGAAAAATATTAACTTTACATTATCCCATATAAAATAATTAGATAAAAAAAAAAAAAAGGAAGAAGAAAAAAAAAANCATTTCAAATTGTTCTCTGGACTTTTTATCAATATGAGGTGATCGTAACACAGTATATAAGACTCGTGATTCAGGCAATCCAATCTTCCTTGTGTAAGGCGGAAGCCCCAAAAAAAGGTTTTCCTTAAACTTAAATGGGTGATCAAAAGATTTAATTACTATGCGTATCTTGGTGGTCGTTACTTTTGGTGATCTTTCTTTTTGGCTGACACTTTTGGTGATCTTTCTTTTTGGCTGACTCCTCTTCTTGTTCTATTGATCCTACGGGCGGGCATCTACCGCAACGCAAGCACCATTGTTCGCCACCACCCGAGAAGCAAAAGATTCGAGAGTCCAGGCTGAAAAACTCCTTTCTGATTTTAATTCATTTGTTCCCTTTAGAAAGAATTCATTGAAGAGTATTGAACATTAAAAAATGCAAACTCCATGGGGAAATAGTAAAGGGGAGACCCACAAAAGAGTGTAAATCATTAAATTAGGGAGATTAAAAGAATGATGTTATTCGTAATGATGACTCGTCCTACATTGCATGCATATAACAGTTTGTTATTTGTTAAGTTAATGTAATATTTTTTATTGTCTCATGTATCATATAACAAATGTCACATATATACTACGCAGAGCGACTACTGATAGTCCTCATTTTGAACAGCATTATTAAAAATAGCAAAGGAAAAAAGCATAAATTTCTTAATATCCGTGAATAGATGGCAAACGACACAAGGCTCTGTGTATTGTGAACTCTAAGAATCCCCATGATGGAACCTGTTCTCTTGAATGTATACGGAAGACAAAGGACCCCAGCATTTACATTGGCTATGAAACGTTGGCTAAGGTCTTCCACCGCATTAAAAGTCTCTCTTCCACTGCGACCCTCTTCACACAATCCCCACGTCCTATATGTTGAGAACTTTTTGTACATCGATTTGTTGTTGAAGTATTCGGGATTTGGATTTTTGCTGTTATGTGAGTTTTATTGCAAGGGAAAGGAGCAGTTTAGGTGCTTTTGTTTCAAAGATCCGAGTGAAAATTGATGAAAATTTTGGAATTGGGGTTTTAATTTTGGAGATGCATAGAATGGAATTGCGCATTGTTGTTATTAGAGGAGGTTAAGGTGGCAGTGATGGATTTCTTGGTCGTTCAGCTTTGGTTGTGGAAGCGGAGGTGGAGAAGAAGAAGATGATGAATTTTTTTAAAAATTTAATTGATTTAATTTTTTATATGAGGTAATATAAAGTTATCATTTTACCATTTTAAATTTATTTAAAATATGGTCAAAATCAACTCTTCTAGTCAACTAACACTTAAATGGATGAAAATTATCCACATGTCATTTTGCTATAATAAAATGAAAGATTTAGAACTACATGTGATACAAATAAAAGGCTAGGATAAACTTTGCAAAAAAAAATTTGGAACCGCAACTGTAATTGTCCATTTAATTAAAATGATAACATATACCCATATTCAAATCCAATCTCTATATATGAAATTTGTTCATCCAACAAACCTACAACACTAAATAAATATTTTGACATTAACAGACTAATATTCGTGCATGACTATACTGAAATTTTTGCAACTGGTATTTTATTCAACTTATTTCAAACAAACTATAAATTTAATATTAAATTGTTTTACCTAATAATTATTTGTTAGCTCAGAGATGAATTATTAATTACCTATTCTTAAATTGTACTTTTTCCTGAAAAACATAATTGTACAAATATATTAATATTCTTATAGAATATTATCTACTCTCGAAGAATATGTTAATAAGAATATCATTAATTAATATATAGTAAAATATTACTAGCTCTTGAAGAGAATGACATTACAAAATTTTATTTCAAGAAGAATATTGAGCGATGCTCTTGAAGTACTAAATCTAGAATATAGAACTATTGCTCCTGAAAAAAGCATTTTGAATGAATTTTGTTACTGTAATCTTGAAAAAGCACAAGTCTCAAAAAATATCACGTTATCTAACTAATCTCATGATGATATGCTATCTTCATACAATTCTCATGTCACGATGATATTGATATATTAATGCTTTGACTCTTTAGTTGATTTTTATATGATTATATAGCATTAATTTATATTTTCGAAAATTAATTGTATTTTCAATTATTTCACTGTGTAATTATTCAGTTGGCAAACATAAAAAAAAAAAAAAACTTTTGCATACCTCTGTATGAATTATCTACACTATATGTGAAAACTTTTGAAAGAAAGATTTGACAGCTAGAGAACATGGTCCTCTCTAGAGCTCGATACAAGTGGATGCACCTTCCCTTGGATGACTTTAAAATTGTCAATGAGTACAACTCTTGAATGTTCATGATATGTTACAACTTAATTCTTTATGGAGAAAAGATCGCTAAATGCATGAAAAAACTCTCTACTTTTACATGCCTCAAATGTTCTCTTGTAAAAGCATGCATGGAATATGACTTCAAAAAGTACGCTGGACTTATCTCTTGCATTTTGGTAGCTAAACAAAATAAGGAACTATAAAAAAACAATGAGTTACGTCCAATTGACCTTACAACATTGCCTAAAGAAAATTGTATTCTCATTTCTTGAAGCAAATACAATATCAAGCTGTAGTTGTAGACTAGATGCAATCGCGGGCATGGATGCAAGCATGAACGTGCATGCACACCTGGACATAATTAAAACTATGGATACACTACGAGTAACAAGTTAGCAATTCGAAGAAGCATAAACTAAACAACTGCATTTTACAATAGTTGATGCAAAAAAAATTAAAAAAAAATAGTTCTGCAAAGAATACGAAGATATTTGCTAAAGATGTGTACGAAACTGTATTGGTCCCACACTTATTGTACGAAACAATATCATGTGAATCTGTACAAAGAAAAAAAAAACAATAAAAAAAATGGTTGAGAAAATTTTTCTTTATCTTGATGGTCAAGTTGATGTGATTCACGTAAGTACTATTTTTTTTGTTGACGAAGACGGCAACATTGATAATTTTTCTCCTCTCTCATAATGCTCCTATGTTTCTCTCTATACAAAATACAGCTGAGCACACACACATATATAGGTGTGAATGTCGGTGGTTTTACCGACTTTAGTTTCTAGAAAATTCTTCAAATTGGCGGTGGAATATTTTTTTCCTATTTATGCAGATTATTTTCTAGATTATTCCAAGTTTGCTTAGATAAAAAGTCAAGAAATGGGTTGCAATTTATAGTTTTTCTATAGAGCTTTCGTGAATGGTGGTGTTGCATCTTCAATTCTCTTCTTCAACACCGACTTTTATTTTAACTCTTTTCTTTTTAGTCACGTTCAACTCTGCCTCAAACTCGACAAGTTTTGGAGCGTTCGATCATTCGTTTAATCTCTTTGGCCATTCATTCAATGTATCTGACTCTTTCATCTTTTATTTTCATATATTTTTAGATTAGTAAATTCGGTACTTGATTTCTCACGTTCACTTGATTTCATTATTTGTAATTGTGGATTTGTAAGTACCTCCATCTCTTGTTGACTATGTCAATCTTTCACCAGTATTTCCTGATCCACACCATTTTGCTAATAACTCGGTGTCACGCTAATAAGCTATTTTTCTTTATAACTAACACTTGTAGATCTTTAAATTCCTCAAAATTTTGTTGTTGCACTTCTATAATCTCCTGCAATTTATCTTCTATCTCCTTTTAATCTAGTAGCTCCACCTTCCGCGATGTCAAGGACCGCAACTTTATATAAGCCCCTTGACTCACACATAGTAAATGTTTTAATTCAATTGTAAAATAGTTG
>CAIGRP010053551.1:0-23172 GCA_903798385.1 Fraxinus cuspidata
TTTGGTACACATTCTTCCAAAATACATTTTTTTCAAAACTCATTTTCAATCACACATTTTTCAATGAAATAATATTTTCCATCACATCAATAATTTTTCCTTACTTTTTAATCACATATTTATCATCATATTACTATTTAAAATACATTTTTTTCTCAATAATGTACATTAAACACACCATTAACAAAAAAAAAAGGGGCTATTAATTAAGCACAAGGAAAAAATATCAACTAGTAATAAAATATCACAAAAATGAAATAGGCTGCCAAAATATTAGGATAAAAATCTAATTGATATATTTTTAATAGATTAGGGACTCCATCAATAATTATTCATCTAATACAATTCTTTTTCTTTTCTTTTTTTTCTACAAAACCCTCCTCCATAAGTCTTCCCTTCTCTTACTTTTCTCCCTTAAAATACAACAATAATCAGAGTCTCCGCCCCTCTCTACCCATACACAGAAATATATATACAATTGCATTGTTATATACATATAAAAGTGGTATATATTTATACAGGGTTGTTTTGGAAGGTGGGATTTGAAGAAGAAGAAGAAGAAGATGATGAGCAGTAGTGGTAAAGGTGCAGCAGGTAGAGCTATGATGATTCCGAGCAGCGTGAAGAAAACGATCGAGAATATAAAGGAGATAACCGGCCCAAGTCACAGTGAGGAGGAGATTTACGCAATGCTCAAGGAATGCTCCATGGATCCCAACGAGACTACCCAGAAGCTCCTCCTACAAGGTACCCGCATGTGCTTTTTGCGCACACGCACTCTATTTGTTGTGTGAATTAATGTTTTTTATATTGATTTCGCTTTGATCTGCGGTGTGATTGATAATAAGCTATTTAATTTATCATTTTCTTTAATTTTTTTTAATGGGTCAATAGCACAAGTTTAAATTTCACGCTGAAGAATTAGTTTATTTGGCCTTTTAGGAGAAAAAAGAAAATTTGATTGATGGGTTTAAATTTTAAATTGCTGATGAACTTCCGGCAAAGCCAAGCTTATTTATATGGTGGTTTTTTATCAAATGGTGGCCTTTCTTGTTTTTACATTTAAATGCAGCCGAATTTTTTTTCTTCCCCCTCCTATTTATGCGCTGTTTATTTTTTTTATTTTTCTTGTAAAATCGGTATCTTCTATTCAAGATTGAGAGTATTGTGAATATCTTTTTCGATGGTTTCAAAGAAAATGTTGATTTTATAGTTAGGTATATGTGATTCTTGTGAATTGATTGTGCATCCGCTAATTTCTGCACGAGACATATTTTCAGATCTTTTCAGAGTTTGTGAAATTTGTGAGGTTGTATTACAGTTCACTGAATTGCCAAGTAAAATCTAAGCTCTCGAGTGGGAAGATGAAGGTGGTCCCACTTCTTTTTCTTCCTCCTTATATGGAACAATTGATGTTGGTTATGGATTTACCTTTTCCCGGTCAATCAGAAGAAGCTTCGGCTCAGGCTCAAATTGGTCCATTTAAATCTCCTATGAGCAAAGAAATTTGGATAACAATATGATCATTATAATCACTTCAATTCAAATTTGTTGCTTATACGCTGGCTTCATATATATATATATATGTTACATGTTAGCACATCACCAATTCTTTGTCTTAACTACAGTTTATTATTTATGAGTTTGCTAGCTCATGTATCCGTTTCCCTTTGTCCCTCTTCTCTCTGTGAGTTTCCAAAGCAAGGTAACAAGTTTGTTTCCATGTGCTTCTGCAGATACATTCCATGAAGTAAAAAGGAAGCGTGATAGGAGAAAAGAGGTATTGCAACTTGTGATTTAATCTCATATATAATGTAGCTTTACTCATAAATGCTCCTACATTATTTAGTCCTTGTTTGGTTTAGATAAAAATTAGATTTTTAATAGATTTTGAAAAATGTTGATGAAATGTGTGGCTGGAAAGTTGATAAAAGTTGTGGATCCCATGAAATGTTTGGATAAAAATGATTTTGGAGAAAAATGAATTTTAAGAAATGGGAATCAAACAATGGCTAAGTTCATGATGACACGAAAGTGTGGCAGCATTCCTAGATTTAGGCACAAGAGTTGTTCCAAGTTGCAATTTTATGTGAAGTTAAGTGTTAAAACGCAATTATATACATTCCAGTAGGAAACTTCTTGATCATAAAATGGTTAACACATTAGCAGTTTTAGGGTGTGACTAACCTGCTTATATGTTTTAAAAATGTTTCTTAATCGATAATTTTACTTTTCATGGGGTCTGAGGAAGTCTTTTAATCTAGGTGTGGGCTTACTGTATGGCTCTCTGAGTCCTCAAAGCACCAATGCCATGATAAGATATTTGCAGTCATCTTTTTATGGGCGGTTCATATGTCAAGAAAGCAAGGACGTTCTATTGGACCAAATTGTCAGACTCTGGACAAGTAAATGGTCCAAAAGTCCTAATTTGTTTTTGATGATTTTGAACATGTTGGGTAGACTAGGGACATGTTGCCGACACACTAGGAACACCATACTATGTAGACGCAATTTTTGAAAGGTGAAAAACTTGGATCAGAGCATAAAATGACAAAGCTTCAGGTTGAAAGGATGACACAAGAGGAAATTATACAAATAGTGCAGTAAACAGAGTAATTACTGAAGAATACATCTGCCAACCTCTTTTATTGTTTGTGTACCTACAAGGACCCTGTTAAAGTGTTGTTCATTAGGGTTTCTTCATCTTTGGAGCACATTTGACATGACTTGTTCAAATAAAGAAAAGTTGGTGGTGATGAGATTATATATTTTTAAATTACTTGAAGTCTTACCTTTTTGAAATTGCTTCTTAAATTGTTGCCTTTCAGTTTATGAGTGAGTTTAGTCTCCCCCTGCTCCATACCCTGGACTCCAAATAATTTACTGTTTCTTTGCAGTATCTGAACAAGGAGTCTGCAGAGTCAAGGTGGAAGCCTGGTGTGCAGACAAGGGTGAATAGAGGGGGTCAGAGGGACTATTCATCGCAATATGTTTCTCGCGGTAAACCTATAACTGCTGCTACTGCCTTTGCAGGAGGATCATGTTAAATAGAATTATATGCTTTTTAGATCAAAAATCAAATTTAGTATGTTTATTCCTGTTAATTTTACATCCAAAACAACTTCTTTCACTTGTATGTCCGCTGGGATAAATACCAAAGAGCCTATTTCAGAGAAATTAATGCAACATTGTTTTTGTATTTTCTTTTTTGGGTTTTTTTTACACCGTATGCGGATTGGATCTAAGTGGATTCAGAAATTGGGTTCTTTCCTTGTGTTACTTAGCCGTGGATAATCGACTAACCAAGCTGTTGTAGGTTAAGCCATGACAATTGTTTTCTATTCCAATCAGCAATAACAGCTTTACCCAAAAAGAGAAAACAAAGTAGGAAATGAAATACTTCAGCAAAACCTTATCTGCTTTAAAATAGACAATTCCTGTTGTCTTATCTTTTTACCCATTATTTTCTTAACCACCTTGTGTCCTCATTATGCTTTTTCAGATGGTGGTCGGGGAAGGAACTTGGCTGGAGCAAAGGAAAATGCAACCAGTCAAGTTTCAGAGAAAGATCCCAGCTCACCTCCCTTGCCCAAGTCACAGGATGCCAAAAGCAATGAAACAACTTCTGTTGCAAGGTGCGAAACTATTCTTATGACATTGGTATATGCTAATATTAAGTTGCACTTTTCTTTCATCAAATTGATGCTTCTTTGACATATTGTATAGCAGGTCTACCTCTATCTCACTTCTCAGTGAAGTCCTTATTTCTTTTTCCATGCAGATCTATAACTGAGGTTGCTAATGGTCCTTCCCGTATAACTTCTCTTAGTACTAGTGTTGTACCTGATGCCCATGCATCTGGAGGTAGAGGTGTCAATCAAATTAAAGAAACTGGAGACACTAGGCTGGGTAAGTCAGGGGGGCCTCCTGTTGATGCAAATAGAAATCCCACTACTGCTCTTGGACCCAGAGATGGGCGCCAGATTCTGAATTCCAGTAACCGTGGAACATCTCTTTCTTCAGCACCTTCCTCAGGAGTTCATTTGTCTTCTTCAGATCTTTTTGTCGTGCCATCTCAAGATTCATGTCTTACTAGTGCGCTAGGGACTATTAAAAATGAAGTGGAAAGTCAGCGTATTCCTGTTGAGCAGATGGCAGACACTTCTGTTGAGGGCAAGTCATTTGCTGGTAGACTCTATACAACTGGGATCTTATCCCTACTTTTTTAAAACGTGTTGAAATGTAATTTTTTCCTTTAATACTGTGGAAGAAGAGTTTATGAGATTTGTTCTTTTTGATATCTGAAAGTATCAGCTACAGAGGTTGGGAGCTCCATTGAACAGAAGATGTTAAGCAATTGCCAGGGAGCTGAAAAGAACAATCTTATAGAATCTCCCCAAACAGCATCTTCAACTCTTGGTGGTTCTTCTATTGATAGGCCTTCATCTAATTCCAACAATCGGCCTCAAGAAATTGGTCTGCGAAAAGGTAACACGGGGATTTTCTACAATTTGAATACCATTACGTTGCTGTCTTTATTATTTTAACAAGTGTTCTAGTGCGTTGCTGCATAGTGAAATGGTGAATGGTTGCACTGAGACCTGAGAACTCATTTAAAATCACATGAATGGATGAAGATCTTGAAACATAACATATGATTGATATCCATCATAGGCATTTTTCGACACCTAGTGGATATTTTGGATGAATATTATTTTATTTATTTTGCTATGATGATATTGTTATGCCTGCTATCCTTTACCAGAATGACCAGTCAGTTCTGAGTGCAGAGCAGTGTTGCGATAGGCTTTCCCTAGGTTTCACCTTGAGGCAGGAGGGTCAAAAACTGCCCTGGGGTGATTTTTGTTCTCCCTATGTAGATATACACCCTATTTCGGAGGAACAGTTTCAAGTCGTTTGTCGCTCGTATTTGCACCCAAGACATTAAGTGTATGCCCCCGTAGGAGTCTGATTTTGAAAAGGTTTTTGGACTAATGATTGATCCAAGTCACCCAATGCATGGTTATCTTGACCTATTTTAGTGTTGCTTTAAAAGAACTTCTTCCCTAGTTCGACATCTCTCCATGACTAGAGGATGGCTGAAGAAGAAAGAGAAAAGATGGGTTCCCCACAATAAGTAGGTTCTGCAGTCGTGCCATGTTTTTCAGTTCTCCTTTAGAACTTGTCTTAGATATTGTTTTGTTTTTGGGTGGCAACATCACTTTATAATGATCACCCTGATATTCAGCCTGAATTCTGTAATATGGTCATGACTGATAGGAAGAACACTTTTCCATTCTGGGTAGGATTCAAACAGTCCACCATTAATCATCATCAAATATAGACACTCATAACTAACTGGTGGTATGTATTTTGCTTCAGTGGATACTGGCAAGGAGTGGAGACCAAAGTCCGCAAGTTCCAGTATTAGTCAGATATCTGGCTCGGTTGCTCCATTTGATGTTCCTAGAGTTCCTATTGAAAGTCATACTACATTGCAGCCGACACCCAATGTCCTTGCCTCAAAGGATGTAACTTTAGAGCTGCAGAGAAAGTTAGACAAGTCACACATTTCAGATAATCAACAAGTCATTATTCCTAGTCATCTACATGTTCCTGAAGTTGAAAAGCTGGGGTTTTGTTTTGGAAGTTTTGATGCTAGCTTTGGACTAGACACATCCAGCGGTGATGCTCCTGAGAGTGACGAGAATTCATGTCTTTCTAAATATTCCGAGGCTGTTGAGGAAACCGACGAGGAGCAATCTCCAAGGTCTCTCTCTCCTAACTTTTGTTTCAGTCACTGTTTTACCTGATTGTTTTTATTTTAAATTTTTCACTGTTTTAAGAGATCCAATTTCATTCGGTGGTCAGCAGCACTGATTATTAGTTACTGTTGACATTTAATTTCCTTTTCCTTTTTGGTAATTCAGCGTGCTTTTGATCAATGGACTTCCTTGGCCAATGTATGTGTGGTTATTTACGAGACATTGCTGTTCTTTCTATTGAGAGTTCAAATATAGATGTAGTTCATATTCAAAATGATAGGGATGATAATGAGCGACAAATTAAATGTGGATAAGCCCATTAAGATCAAAAGCTTAATGTCTAGTCTTCTAAATATTCTGCAGTATTTGTCTACATTAATTACTACATGGGAATATTAAGTTTACATGCTAATCGTCAAACAAAAAGCGAAGAGAGAAGAGCTAGTTTGGATACTGAATAGAATTTTTGTAAGGTTTAAGTGCTCTCTATAGCCTAGAAAATGACTTCTACATGAAGGTCTAGAACAATGTTTCACTTCTCACCATCCTGTATATGAGAGATTTCTTGTATTCATGTCGACGTGCATTTTGGTTAAAATTTTCATGCATGCTTTAGTTTTTTATTGCCGTATGTCGCCATCTATTTTTCCTTCCTAAATATCACACTTATATTGGTTACAGCCATCAGAATGGACCGGTAGCTGCAGAGGATACAGAAAGAAATTTTCCTTATATTTCCCAATCATCATCTCAGGGACCCAAAAAGTTTCCACCCAGTGATGGTGAAGTTTTATTCTCTGTTCTTCCAGAATATACTGAGTCCAAGCAGGAGGTTGCTCCTGGGAATCATCAACTTCCTCTGGCTCATACTTCTTCAAACTACGGCTTTGGTTTTACTCCACCAATATTGAGTAGCCACCTTGCACCCTTGGAAAGTTCTGAATCTCAAGCTCGTGATGTTCCTACATTTTCAGGCTTTGTTGTTTATCTTAAATGTCATTTATTTATATTTCAATTATTTTTATATTTTGACGTTTATTTGTTTTAAATATTCTTCCAGCTTGTTTGTTAATTTAATATAATTGTGATGTATCTTCATCCAAGTGTCTGATTATTGCTTCTTAAACATATTGTGTATACACGTGTGCACTGTGCACCTGTATATACTCTTTAATATCAGTTAGTAGCAAAGCATTTGATTGCAAATTTATTCTATTTACAGGCTCAGCAATCATTTGATCTAACAAGCTATTATGCACAATTCTATCGCCCTGATGCGGATGGTGATGGCCACACTTTGCCCTTCAATTCAACTGGAGCTGCAACCAAGTACAATGGAAATGCTGCAGGGGTCTCTTCACAGATTTCGCTGTCTCCTCAAGAGGTTTGGGTTTTGAGTCCCTAGTGTCTTCATTCATATTCTTGCTTGTACTATTTGTGAATTACAAAAAAGATGTATTGTGATTGGTATAGAAAAGGAATTAGTTCTTTTTTCTTTTTGTATTTGTTTGTGTTGACACCATAATCAGACTCTTAAAAGAGCACTGGATCTTTCAAATTGTGAGGTTTTTATGTTTAAAGATATTAATGTTGTTAAAATTCATCTAGGCACATCTATTTTTCAGTTTAGAACCACAATTGTAAATTTGCCAATGATTCGCGTGGTCATCACTCATTTGTAGTTCTGTAAATTGATTATGTTTTTGGGTACCCACACAACACTGAGCCTGTTCTTCCATTTGGCAATTTATATTTCATGTCATTATGTAGTTGGAAAATTTCCGAATTATTTCAAAAATTTGGAAAAGGCTTCTTATGACTAGTCCAACCCTGAAGAATTCATTGCTAGAGAATTAAGGTCTAGTGTTGTGCATTTTATTATAATTTTCCAAACATGGTAAAGAATCACCTTAGAAGACTAAACACACAGTCCAATATCAATCTCTCTATATCGACCTTTTTATATATCAGAGTATGCATGTAAGATGAACCCAGGAGTGTAGCAAATGTTAGAATAGCTCCATTTAATATGCGATGCACTTCAAAATTTGAATGTATACTAATTTATATTTATATATAGACTATCTATTCTGCATGATCCTTTGAAGTAGTAAATGTAGTATTATTGAGCCACGATAGGTGTTCAACATGGTAAATAGTGAAGAATGTTCTTGTTCTTCCATGTATGGAAATAACCTTTACCATGACAAACATCGAAGCAGGTTATACTGTAAGGTGTAGGAATTCTCTTGGTATCTTGCGAATTGAATTATTGTAATATACTCCCGAAGCTTACAGCTTGAGGTCCTCCTTACATGAGGCCTTCATTAAGAGCCTCAAAGCATGCGCTTGCTATTTATCAAGGCTTACACTTTGACTTGGTGAGTTGCATACCGCGAGGCACAATTATTGGGAAAACAGAAGTGTGCCTTCATTTGTCTTGCTGTCTTTTGGAATTTTGTTAGTAGTAGTGTTTTGGGTTTGTCTTTTATAGCCTAAAACGCTTTAAGGGTTTTGAGCTATGTTAAATACAACTCAATTTCAAAAACTAGGAAAAAAATGATATGGGAGAATTGTGAAATGAACAAGTGCAGCAGTTGTGCCCCTATCTTCCGCAACTAAAGGGTAATACACCCATCTTCGAATTGAAGTTGCAAGTTTTGAGCATTAGACGGCCAATGACAAGAGACCCACGACATATATATTCACACTTTTTTCTTGTTTATTTTTTGTCGTGTTGTCTATGTGGTTTTGTTTTGTTTTCTGTTAAAGTCAAGGTAAGCAAATTTTTGAATAGTTAGTCAGTTATTCTAGACTTTTAGTTCTAGTTATGTGATCATGACTTCGTTAATTTATATTTTCCTACTTTAGCAATCCATATAAAGCTTTGAGTTGCAAATTAGACTTAATTTTGTTGTAAAGCTTAAATGTTTTGTGATTTACTATTGTTTTATTGATTTATGTTGAGGCTTACTCCTTAGAACACATCGAGGCTTACACCCCATCTGGCAAGGCAAAATGCCTCAATACCCTGGTTAGCCTTTTTTAAATGCTGGTATCCTGTCTATTCATATCATTTTGTGGTTTCCCTGCTCTGCACATTACCTCTCATCACGTGAGATAGATTGATTGGGTGTTGGTGGGTAAATTGAAGAGATCTACAA
Source organism: Fraxinus cuspidata (assembly GCA_903798385.1). Lineage (NCBI taxonomy): Eukaryota > Viridiplantae > Streptophyta > Magnoliopsida > Lamiales > Oleaceae > Fraxinus > Fraxinus cuspidata. Next base: position 8,930 of record CAIGRP010053551.1, read on the forward strand.
GACTTGGTCTATGCTTTAGCACATTCTATTATTTCTCACAAATCTTTAGCACATTCTATTAGGATATCATTTCTCACAAATCTTCTATTTTTTTTTCTAAGACAGGATTAAATTGCGAAGGCACTTGAGAAGTTTGCAAAATTTGAGTTGAAAACACCTCTATATGAATTTAGAGGTTATTTAATGTTTATGACATAAATGGGTATTATTGAGGTCTGAGGACCGTGTGAGGTTGTGTTCAGTTTCGAATACGTGGATAAAGCCTAAAATTGTTAAGTAGATGTATCATTGCATAGTTTTTAGCAAGGGGGGTAATTATGGTATTGGAAAAAACCTCTTTTGGTACTTCTTGGGGGTATTGAACAAGCAGCTGTTCTGCCTCAGATTCCAATAATTGGACTTCAAAGTATTAGGTTGTCAAAGTGCATATACTCTTCTGCAGGCATGCTATATGCTATTTCGCTTCTGACGTTATTCTGGCACAGCACATAAATGTTCAAACCTTCCAAATTGCCCTTGTTTGTGTTTTGTCTAGTTGAGTCATAATTCATTCAAGAATCTCATATCATTGAGTGTCCGGATCTTTGATCTGGAAGGTAACCCAGATGTAGACGCGATGAATTTCTCTGGATAAGATCTTCTCTCAACCTGTCAACTACAACATTCCATATTAGTTTTGATCGTACTCTCTCACTTCTGACACGTTTCTATTGGGATCACATCTCTGTTGTGAACATGATCTACTTTAGGACTAACCAAGACATATCCCAATAATGTAGAACAAGATCTTTATGGCAAAGTTACCAAAAGTGTGATGTATGATCTATGAGGCACAAATACGGACGCGGGATATGGACACGATGCTGAGACATGGAAATGTAGTTTTTTAGAAAAGGACAAGGACGTGTCGATTAAGGTTCTTTAACCTTGTCCATAGGACAAGGACTGTCAACTACGTGGCTTGTTAGACATATGTCGATTAAAGTTACCACAAGTGTGATGTATGATCTACGTGGCTTGTGTATTTGCCACTAATGTTTGTGAAGTTTGATGATATGAGAGTGAATTTGATTGGAAATCATATCTTGTTGGTATGCTGGTAGCTGCAACTTTGAGCATCTCAAAATGTTTGTGGTTGGTGGTGGTGGGCTAGCTACAGTTGATTCTTATGCTAGAGCAGCATGAAAAAGTTACTTCTGTTGGATTGTGGTTTAATTCGCATCTTTCTATGGCTCTATCTAATGTTACACCCCTCGGTTGGAAAACTGATTTATATTTCCTATTTTTCTGTCTTCCATATATGAATCTTCATGGGATTCTGGCTTACTGCCTGTTACTGTTACAATTTTCCTTGACAGTTTATGATACGTCCTATGTTTACTGATGGACCTATCTTTCAATTACAGAGTGGCGTCCCTCTGGTTTTATCCACAGCAGCTCCAACATCAATTGCGACTCATGCTTCTGGGATTATTCAAAACTCAATAACTGCTTCTCAGCAACCTCTTCCAGTCTTCCAACAACCAACTGGGGTGCACCTGCCACATTACCCTCCAAACTACTTTCCATACGGCCCCTATTTGTCTCCATTTTATGTTCCACAACCAGCAATTCATCAATTCTTGAGCAACAGCGCATTTCCTCAGCAACCTCAGACTGGAACTGTTTATCCAACTCCACCAGGGGCAGCTACCAAATATTCAATTTCTCAATATATACAAGGACCCAACGCAGGAAATGCGACTCACATTGGAATGCCTGGTAACTATGGAACATATGGCCTTCCCATGCCCAACTATGCATCCAGTTCAGCTACAACAGTTGATAATTTAATGTCTAGTGAAGATATTTCTCCTGAATTTAAGGAAAATATCAATGTCAGCAGCCAACAGGTTCGCTCTTCATGGACTTTTCATGATCTTTCATAACAATAACAATGTTCACTGATATTGGAAAGTAATTTTACGGAGTCTCTTGCTCTGAGTGTGGGGCATGATCTATTGTTGCAGTATTCATTGATACTGAAAAATAGTTTCTTGGAGTACGAGATAAACATTTTAGGGGGACTTTTAAGTTCACTTTAGTACCTTCAAAGGGAAGAGTGAAATATAACTAGTGCTAGATTTATCTCGAGAATGTCTATGATGAAACTCTTAACATGATCTAACGTAATTGTTTTGCCAAGGAAAATGATGCTGTCAGTCTGCCTACTCTGGTAAAGGACATGGTGCCCATAAGATGAATGTTGTGGATATAAGGATATGCTATGATGTGTTTCATACTAAAATGGATAAGATAAGAAATGCAAATAGATGGCCACAAGTGGAGAAGGCACCGATTGAGGATAAATTAAGGAAATGATGACTTAGGTGATTGGGTCATGTTTTGCGTGGACTTGACGTCCTCCTATCTATAAGAGAGAAAAGAGTGATCCTATTCCTGTAGAGCTAATTAGAGAGAGGGATAGACCAAAATTAACATAGCATACTGTAATTGCTAAGAATCTGGTTCCTTCAAATCCTTAGATGAATCTAATGATGAACAAAGTGGAATGGCACATAAGCATTTATGTAGCCGACTCAAAATTTACTAGGAATAGGACTTTGGTTATTGTCTTTGATTACTAAAGCCACATTGGATTCTTGGTCTGAGCTTATAAACCTTCATCAAAGTTTTGCACCCCACCATGTGTGATTGCTCTCCCATTTATCCAGCACAGGCGTCGAAATAAAGATCAACACCTTAATCTAATTTCGTTGATTCCGCAGAATACCGGAAAGGATAGAAATTTGGAAGAATTTCCAAGTTTTATATAGTTAAAAAAAAAAAGAAACGATCTAAAATAAACAACACAAAAAGTGTTTAGATAGTAATCCTCAGAAATGAAAACCCTATAACCTAATTAATGGAAATTATCATAATTTAAGAGAGAGAAATAAATAAAATGTTTAATTAAGGAAAATAAAAGATTAGGGCGTCTTTATCATTCTCCTCTGGTTGGAGAAGATTCACCCTCGATCTTGCATGACTTTTTCTTTGGAGGTCTTGTAATAGTGACAATCAATCATCCAATATTGCTTTAGCTAAATTATATCATCAGTCGAATGCACAACACTACTGAATTCACTTTTTGATAAAGCATAAACGATTGTCGGACCTAAAATTATTAATATCTTGATTAGGCAAAATCTACTTAATGCTGAATAATTATTAATTTCACCAACCGACGCACCAATCAAATCACCCGTGTTGAGTTTCCTTACCACATCAATAAATTCAAATTCACGGTCCCCAATAAAAGCTTAAATCATGATGAACAACCCAAAATCTTGAGAATTTAAACAAACATGTAGTAAAACAATGCAAGAACCCACCCTACCTACTACCGAAGAGTCTTCTGCAAATGCCAAATTCACAAATGGGATCCCCATCAGAAACTTGCCTTTCAAGGAGAGATCATCCCTCCTTTACGCCATCTTTTCCAAATGAGTTCTTTCCTAATTTGTCTTTACCTATAATATGCTCTTCAATCTAATCCTTTTTTTGATTTTGATTTTGATTTTTTGAGAAGTGGTTTTGTGAAAAATGATTAAAAAGTAAGAAAAAGTTATGAATCTACGTGCAAATTCATTTATTGAGCGAATGTATGGTTGAAAATGAGTTTAAAAAATATGATTTTGAATAAATCAAAATCAAACAAGGACTCGTTCTTCTTTAATTCTACATCACCGAGGTCCAAATTGTACTTGCATTGGAATACTTATCTGATTGATCACACCCATCTTTTATATCCAAGCTATCATCATTATTAAATAAACTAAAAATTACCTCGATTACTTGTACAATTCTTTAGGAATCTTAGCATTGGACTCATTATAAAAAATTGGCGGGCGTAGTAACTTTAACCTAAATTGGCTTCCACATCAGGACTAATAGAGCAAAAAGATCAGAATAGAATTCCATCTCTACAACATATCTAAAACCATCTCCCACAACAGCCTTTGTTTGATCGTGTTGACCTCGCATGGCATATGTTTCTCTAGCCATTACATCCTTCGTTGGAACCTTTTGTCTGGGTGCATGAGGTTGTGCGCCTAGGCGACCCAATGCGTCCAACATGAATTCTTACTAGGCCATCATCGTATTGATTTGTTGCTTCAACACGTCCATCTGTTATCACAATTGTGTCACCTCTTCCACAAGAGTTTCATAAACAGCTGATCATGGTGTCGTTAAGAGCTTTTGTTGGCTCTGATACCAATTGATGTAGCTCAAGCATCAAAATAAAGAGCAATACCTTAATCTAATTCCCTTGATTACCTCAGTACCGAATACGATAGAAAATTGGAAAGAACTTCAAAGTTTTATATACTTAATAAAAAAAATACCTGAAAATAACAACACAAAGTGTTTAGATAGTAATCTTAAGAAATGAAAACCTTAAAAACTAATTGAGGGCGAAAATAATCTTAATTAAAGAGAGAGAGAGATAAATAAAAAGTACAATTGAGGAAAATAAAAAATTGGGAATGTTTTACTAGTATCATCCTCCTCTAGTTGGAGAAGATTCACCCTCAAATCTTGCACCACTTTTTCATCTGAGGTCTTGTAAAACAGTAACCGATCATCCAATATTGCTTTAGCTAAATTACCATCATCAGTTGAATCCATAACTCCACTATATTCACAACGATACCCAATTATTATTGTCTTGATTAGGCAAAATCTACGCAATGCTGAAAAATATTAATTCAACCTACCGATACACCAACCAAATCACCTTTTTGTGGAGTTCTTCTCACTACATCAATAAATTAAAACTTACGGTCCCCATAAAAGCATCAATCATGACGAACTACCCAAAATCTTGAGAACTCAAACAAGCATGCAGTAAAACAATGAGTGAACCCACCCAGCTACCACCCAAGAGTCAACTGTAAATATCAAATTCACGAGTGGGTTCCCCGCTAAAACTTACCACGCAAGGAGAAGATCAAGAACAAAGCAAAAACCTTTCTTGACACCCTCTTTTGAGCTCTTTCCTAATACATTTTTACCTTTAAATGCTAAAGAATCTTAGTATTCTTCTTTAATTCTTCATCATCATCTATGTCCAAAATACGTGCAATGCAACATTTATCCGATTGAGGACACCCCTCTTTCATATCCAAACTATCGTCATTATTAAATGAACCAGAATTTACTTCAAGTATCAATTCCTCTAGAATCTTGGCACTGGACTCATCATAAAAAATTAGCGGACCATTTTAACTTTACCTAAATTGGGATCCCAAATCAGGATCGAGTGGAGCAAAAAAAAATCTGTGTTGTATTCCATCTCAACATTGTATCTAAAACCGTCTCCCACAATAGCCTCTGTAAGATCGTGTTGACCTCACCTGGCATCTAATCTTGTGCCACCACACCCACACCCCTGGAGGAATTCTGTACAATCCATTGTTGGAACCCTTTAATTAACCGCTTGGGGTTGCGAATGTAGGCCACCCTATACGTCCAACATGAATTCTTGTTGGATGATTAGAGTAGTAATTTGTTGCTTCAACACATCCATGTGTTGTCACAACAGTGCCAGCTCTTCCCATTGCTTAATATCTTCCTCGAGTTTCATCAGCAACTGATCGTGGTCTCAAAGGCATCTTCAAAAGTGTGATGTTGACTCTCATACCAACTGATGCAGTGCTAGCATCAAAAAATAAAGAACTACACCTTAACCTAATTGTGTTGATTCCGCATAATACTGGGAAAAAAAAAATTGGAAGAACTTCCAAGTTTTATATAATTAATCAAGAAATAAAAACTGAAAATAACAACACAAAAAGTGTTTAGATAGTAATCCTAAGAAACGAAGCCCTAAAACCTAATTGAGGACACAAATGACCTTCATTAAAAAGAATAAGAAACAACTAAAAAGTGCAATTAAGGAAAACAAAAGGTTGGGGATAATTTGTCTTTATCACCTCCCTCCTGGCCTGCCTATGGGAAGAGTGAACTAATGTTGGTGGTGAATTTACTACTTTGCAGAATGACTGTTCAGTTGTATGGTTTACCACTCCTAGCTTGTGCATGTGTTTTCTTTTTCCTCTTGACCTATGGAAAGATTGCACTAATGTTGGTGGAGAATTTACTAATTTGCAGGGTGAAGGTTCAAGTTTGTGGTTTACTACACCTAGTCAAGATATTTCGACCTTGCAGGCTGGTTCCTTTTACAATCTTCCTCAAGGTCAACTAGCTTTCTCCCCAACACAGCCAGGCCAAGGAGCATTCACCGGTATCTTCCACTCAGTACAGCCAGTGACATCAGCAACCGTTCACCCTCTTCTGCAACAATCCCAATCCATTACAACCCCAATGGATAGGATGAGACCAACTGCCAGTGTTCATCAGCAGGCACAACTAAACTAAGTGTAAATCCCAATCTTGGACAGTTTTATCAGATTTACACAAGTTTTGGTTTAACAGACAAGATCAAGAAGGCAAATGTCTGAACAGAGTGTATATTTATGGAAGAATGCCATTAAAATTGGCCAATGGTGCTCGTTCTGGTCTACATATAACCAGTAACAGTCTTTTCAAGTTAATTATATTCTGGGTTTTGTCTATAGTTTCGGGTTTGTATTTAGGATAGTGAGTTTAGAAGTATTCGTGTTTTCTTTGCATCAGTTTGGCGCACTGGTGTGAGGTTTGTAGGAGTTTTCCCACTATTAGTGTTTTATTTTCCGAGTTTTTTTGAGTCACTCTCCGCTGTCTTACATGTAGAGTGAATTTTGATTCTTCATAGGAAGATGTACTTGGAACTGTTGTAACTGATTTTGTATGCAATTGGCTGATTCACTTGTGGCGAATTGGCATCATCTTCAAGTAATTTATCTGATTTGCGTATTAGAGGACCTCCGCAAAATGTTTGTTGTTAATAATTTTGGAGAATCTCATGCATTTATATTCTTTTATAGTTTGATATTTTGTAAGCATTCCGAGTTAGCTCATGCATAAATTTTGGTAAGTCGAACATATTTGAAAATTCTGCCGAGATAAATTTAAGACTTGACTTCATAAATGGTCACTGAAGTTGAAGCAAAAATATTAGTTGTTCTGTAAATTAAAGTAACTAGACGAATGTGGTAAGAAAGGCACGACAATTGGTTAATTTGAAAAAAATTTATATGTCATGTTACTATTAAAGAGGTTACAAACAAATTTAGGTCATCGGTTATAACATAAAATATTTGTAACCCATGTAGTTGTGGGCATCCACTCGAGACAAGTTTCTTGCCTTTTGATGGAGACGTTATCAAATCTATTCCTCTGGGTTCTTACCTCTGGCCGGATAAACTTATTTAGCAGCATTTTGATGCGCGGGGATTTTACACTGTTAAGAGTGGCTATTAATTACATATCCATATACGTAATTAATAGAGATACCGTATTAGTAACTTATCAAAAGAATAAAGTAAATAATTTTATTAATTGCAATAAAATAACATAACAAATAATTTAAATTGCAGTAAAATAAATTCCAAACCGAGGCCTGTGCGAACACAGTTTCCTTAAAACAGATTCGCCCCCTCACTGTACGTGCTTGAGATTTAATTTGAGCGTTTGCTTGATACAATGGTAAAATAGTAGAGTATGAACACCACAGACTTTACTCCGGCGAACTGATTTAGTCCCCGAACAATATCACCACTAAGAAAATCGAAACTAGGAAATCCGACAGAGACACGGTACTGTAAATGATGCAGAATATAAAACAGCGATTTTTCTCCTTCATTTTCCTGTACGTGGAAAAACGGATCTCATATATAAACTTTTAACTCACAGAAATCTATCTATTAATTCATTGGTAATAACCACATGAGTTACAAACGTTCTTGGAGTTTCAGAAACCAAAATCGGATCTAGAAAGAAAAAAAATTCCAAAACGTAGGCCCTCCAAGGGGCCAATTTTTTGTCAATCCGATTTAGGGTTTAGGGGGCGCAGGTTGCGCTCGCATACGAGTTCAAGGTCCGAAGTCTATTTTGGTTCGTGATTTGCACCCCCATGCGCACGCATATGGAGAGAGCCTCTATGCTACACATGATCACACTCTTCTAAAGTGTAATCCTATATAAAATGGTTTTTGCTTTCCTTATTTTTCTATGTGGGACGACTATTAATTGGTTTTCTTCCAACACATAGATTTCTTAGAGCCTCTATGCTATAAATGATCACACCCTTTTAAAGTGTAATCCTATATAAAGTGATTTTTGCTTTCCTCATTTTTCTATGTGGGACAACCATTAATTGGTTTCTTTCCAACACATAGATTTCTTTCAATTGGCACATTTTGAGCTCCAATTTCTCATTCACCCGAACATCATTTTTGGCAAGTAAATATATGATTTCGATGTTCTCACGGAGGAGAACAAAAATCAACTTTCATATTCCAAAATGAACAATTGGGTCCCACTCAAATTTAGCTCCAAAGTCAGACACAAAGACCCATTTTTCCAACACTGCTTTATTTGATGCTGCTGATTAAAGGGCATGTTGGTTGTTGGCTGTGTGTTTTATGGGGGGAGCGGAATTGAGTAGGAGATGGAGGGGCGATTGTCGTCTGAAGATGGGAAAGCTTTAGTAATGCGCGAGGGATTGAGTTTTGCTAAGGATTCGTTGCATGTGATGCAGGGCCTTAATGCTGAATTTTGAGTTTGCCCCAAATGCACCTTTATTTTTTTGACATTTTTGTTTTGCCGAGGGACGTAAGTAGTAGTTTTTGTTACTTCATCTAGAGAACTGGCAATAGAGTCGCTCACAAGCTTGCTGCAATGGCCATGACAGATAGTTTGGATGGATGTAGTCCCAATTCCTCTTACGTCCACCTTGTGTGGAGACATTGATTAATGAAAAAAAAAATCATGATTTTCACTTAAAATAAGGAATAAATTAATGGATTACTATTCAATTTATCGAATCAACAGAAAGAATAAGTAACAACATCGTCATTCTTATACTTATTAGGACATTTTAGTCAACAAAAATGTCATCGTTTTTCATTTGCCAAACTCATAGTAGAGAGAGAGAGAGAGAGAGAGAGTGGAAATTGAAGAAGTCATGTAGATTAAATTTGAGAGGGAAAGCGATAGAATTGAAAAAGAAATCGTTAAGATAAGATTTGAGCTTTCATACTCGACTTTATCTTAACCTTAAGATGAGCCAACTAGAATCTACAGTATTTAGGTAAGATGTCGACAATTATATTGGCTCGTCCGTGCATCAAACACGTCCACCCTGTAGGGGTGAGTCTTTTATAATAAAAGTGAATAAAAGAATTTGTGGAGTAAAATTGAGAAATATCCGCAACCTCAAAAAAATCAAACCTAGAAATAGTCAAAACAACACATTTCCGTCACATTTTTCATTCCATTAAGAGGAGAGAAATCCCAGAGATCATAACAACCGAACAGCCTTGGCATCATCATATATTAATTCCTGGTAATTCTTGAGTTTATTGTTTCAATACTTTGCGTTGGTAATAGAAAATACATTTGTGCTATGACATATCAATTATTTCTTGTTGGGTTGTGTGTAGTTTCTCTTTCATGAGTTTTGATTAGTAAGAATTAGATGTTTGTTACGATTTATACACTTTTAAAATGATCTTAATCTTTAATATAATTCCTTACGATTAATGATTTTAGGGTTTAGGAAAAAGAATGCTCATATTATCAACAGATTTTCGATGTGTTTATGTCATTCTCTATACCCGATAATAAATTAAGGTTTAGTAGGATTATAATGGTAAAATAGGTCATGTCAGAACTTGACTTTGACCTGACCAATAATTTTATATTGAACTTTTAGAGGGAAAAAACACCTACTCCCCTTCGATCTTAACTACAATATTTTGTTAGGCTGTTAGTCTTATATGGCCCACGTGGATTTTTGGCGACCAATGCCTAGCCCTACAAGGTAAAGAATTCCCTTGGGCTATCCCATGATAAGGACTTACAACATGGACATGGTTATGTTGGGCCTTCATAGATTGGGTACGTTTGCTCATGAAGGCCGTACCAACTTTACACTTCTAACTCTCGCTCTAATCAATGCTTCATATATTGTGGAATAAACTAAACGTATATCATAGAATGTGGTATGTTTGGTCACATGTGCCGTATCAACTATATACCTCTAACTTTCTCTCGAATCAATGCCTCATGTGGTGGAATAAAATGCACATGAAGCATGTGTAAAAGACCTGTTTCTGCACAAGTTTATTCATCATGCAGGTTTCATTAGTGGCTGCACGCTCTGTAAGGCAAATAAAACAGTACATGAGAATTAAAATAAAAGAAGCTAACCAACTTTTGTTTTAATCCAGTACAAGAATGGCAGAACATTCAAGAAAAGGTGAAGAAAAGAGCGAGAAATCGAAGATAGTTGTGCCTGAATTATGCCTAGATGCTTGGAAAAATGATATTCACTCAACACCCTCTTCACCAGTTACCCTGAGGAAGACATCAAGTGTGAGGCATAATTGCTTGTGCTCCCCAACTACACACGCCGGCTCGTTCCGGTGCCGGTACCATCGGAACCATGGCCTGACTCACAGTAGCATATCTGTTGGTTCTAAGCTTTCAGAGTTAGCTGGTAAATCAACTGAAATCTGTGATGCATTCAACAATCATCTCATTTCTGGGCAAAAACTAGGCTCGTGATCAATCATAAATGCATCAAGACTTGTTTGTTTAATAGCTTGTGCAGTTTTTCCTTCTCTTCTTTAGAAAAAAATAATTCTGCACATGACAGATCATGGTTATCGAAGTTTCTGATTGATTAGTTTCCATGTACAAGTTTCTGATTAATCTTAAATGCATCAAGACTCGTCAATATTAGATTTGTCTCTGAATGATGTAGATCATCAAGAAATGAAAGCATTTCAAAGTCCTCAAAATGAGAAGACGGATGTATAGTAATAATAAATGAGAATCTATGTCAAAAGTAGAGGTGACACAAATCGAGGATAAATTAAAAGAATGACGACTCAAATTGTTGGAGCTTGAGGCTCTCGGTCGTGATATTGATACAACCGAGTAGAACAACTCGGAAGATGGAAGAAAAGATCAAATTAACATGACTCGTTGCAGTCGCTACATCTTCCACAAAATCTAGCAATGAACCTAACACTGGTGCAAAAGGACCTAAAATATATTGGGTATAAGACTTGAGTCGTTATCGTCAACGTAGATAAAAGAGAATTTCTTCCCAGTAAATCCCCCCTTTTCACATCAGTAGTCGTGCAAGGAATAGTTGGATTTTTCATTTCATCCAGTTCTCAGAAAGGACTAGCTCACAATTGTAAAATCTGCTGGAAATGATCAAATAGTTTGCTTCAACCTTCAAGCACTCCAGTTTCAGAAAAATGAAAGGCTACAAAGCTAAGAATTGACTAAACCGAGCAAAAACTTCCAACTTCCAGAATGTTTCACTAAATATGCATCCATCTTCACCTGTCGAACAAGGTTTGCGAGACAAATAAATGTTTAGTTTTCAATCTTTCTTCAAAGGGCTTACCAATCATGACACGGTTATGCATGAAATCATAAAACCTACAGATGATGCTCGAAATTAAACTTTCTCAAAGCTAGGAGATTTGTCATCTTCATCCTGTCTGTGAACATAGTTGTTCAGCTGTGTCTCGCGGATTGTTGAATAACCTTAGTTAAACCAAAACCGCCAAAGTAAAATAAGTCATTCCTGACTATTTAGTAGTTGACATTCCCAAATTATCTAAATTTCTCCACCTAGCCAGAGAGGTAGAATGCTGCAGAACGTCAATAATACTAGGAAGATGATTTTTATAAAGCCTGAAATCAAAATAAAATCCCAGGATCAGAGTGTCAGAAGCCTTTCATGTACAATATTGGTCAAAGAGACCCGTCACTACAAGAGGACGCAAAACACGATGCTAAACATACACATCAAAAAACACAATATGATCATACAGTCTTATACATTTTCGTGCACTACTAAGATGTACAGTGGAACTCCCTCGCGAAGCATCTTGGTAAGTTAACTCACATAAGACAGGCATCATCCTCTAGTTCTTGAGGCATAATATGATTCCTGCAAAGAGGACAGGTGACATTCCAGTATTTCAACCACCTCTCGAGGCACGACTTGTGGAAAACGTGGCCACAAGACAGACGGTTAACCTCAGCATTTTGCTTGAATTCAGACAAGCAGACCGAGCACTCTTCCTTGGGGCAGTCGCGAATAATCATTGAGTCATAACGTATTGCTGGTGTTCGGCTTTGGAACTCCTCCACATACAACTCAGAGGAGGTTCTACGACATTCAACTGAGTCTGAGGATTCCAGTGAGAATTCTTCCTGTGATGCTATATGGATGCCCATGACATGAAGGATAGAACGACAAATCTCCTTGAAAATGGAAATGGATATGGCTGTGTTTACCAGAATTACACACAATACTCCCACGTCAGCTGGAGTTGAATATGATGACAGACCCATTTTGGATTTGTAACCTACTGGAAAATCAGAAAGTATCGACTCAGCTCAAACGACAAGAACAATACATGGCAAGAATAAAAGTCACAACTGGAGAAGTTTATAATCATTTCGAAGGCAGCTCATGATATTTTATACCTTTGATGGAAGAATAAAGAAATGAGGATACACCAAACTTCCAACTTCAAATGTTTTTCAGATGATACATTAAAACCTGTTCCAACCCATTTTTCACAGAAAAAAGAAAATGGGATTTGATTTCAAGAATTGTATTTCTGGAATCAAAAAAGACGTATCTATTAAAAATCCAACAGATGCTACAGGAAGAGAATTTTCAAGACATGCAGCCGCCTACATGTCTCTCTTGCGTTTTTTGTATGGTTCTCTTCTTAGTACTAAGTTTGTCATATTATCAATGTTAAAGAATGAAAAAAGGAAGAACAAGGAGTTAAAACGCGATTTCATTCAAGGCTTAGATATTAACGCGTGTTTATTGTTAGAAAGCAGATTATATACAAGTTTTTCCAATAAACATGGAAACAAAATACAATAGATTCACAAGCTTACCTCGTGTGCAAAACAAAGCTTCAAAAAAACTGTTCCCACCCTAGATCAATATGAATTGACAAATAACGGTGGGAAGGAACATTAGGCAAGGATTATAAATTGATTTACTAGACATTAAATAGAGAACAATACATTCATTAGCCAAAATCCACCTTCTCTTTTTCACTTTATTCATATTATTTGAAAATTTTCCTATTGTACAATATATATGCAAGAAAAAAAAAACCCAGAAACTTGAGTCTATGATATGAAATTGGAAAGGTAAGAAGCAATTTCTCTGTCATTTGAAGTCCAAAAAGGAAACTCGCAAAATATACCTAATTCAAAAGCAGATAATTTGTTCACAATCAATCAACAACAATCAAGAATAAACTAAACAAAAACCTTCACGAAACTGAAAAAAATTTAGATCTCTGCAAGATCATACTATGAAACCCATCAAGAAATGCTCCACAATATTGATCCACATAACATAAAAAGCGAATATGTTCCATAAATTAAAACCCATAAGAAAAAAGGCGCAAAAAACTTACTGGTGAGGGATTACAGATTGTTTGCAGAAAATAAGAAAGATGAATGTATAGACAGGTGTTGACAATGGTAGATAAGAGTCTGCTCCTCTTCCTAGTACTGTCAAAAACTTCTGACCTCACCAAAAATTATTGACTCATCCATGTTCCTTGCTAGTTGTATATAATTTTATTTTTTTCAAATAGCGATAATTACGTGGAAGGCAAGTGGAAACTTATACTAATTTTAGTATTTTGTTTTATGTAAGTACAATCAAAGGTGTAATATCACTTACAATGACATAGTGATTTAGGACTTCCATCACATTAGTTTTGAGATATCGAAAGTTATTTTAGATTAAAAATTATTATTTTTAACTCATTTGAATAATTTTTTAAAGTATTTTGTTTCGCTAGAGTTTTTAGATAAAATTGACATAAACTAATTTCTTTAGAAAGCAGTTTTGTCCAAAGGGAAGCAATTTTGTCCAAAGGGACCTGCTATGTGTTGGTCAAAGGAAGTTTGGAGCTCGTGTACAACTCTCAAGCATTCTTTGGCTTAGTGAAAAAAGCAAACTTCTCACTAAATAACGACTACAATACATGAACATCGACAACACGTGTGTTTTGTCGAACTTC
>CAIGRP010053560.1:0-10986 GCA_903798385.1 Fraxinus cuspidata
TCTTGATGAATTTGATGAAACTATAGTGTATGAGGAGGCAAGAGAGAGTCTTCATATGTGTAACTATCGTTCTCTATTTATAAGAGTCGGAAAATAGGTCAAAATCGCGTCCAATTTGGTTTCCAAAAGAGTTTGAATCGCAAAGGAAAACTAAAGATCCATCTGTGAAAAAGGCATGTGCATGAGTGCCGTATATTTCCTTGCTCACGCGCCGTTCAATGGTTTTGCTCTCGGTAGATGAAGTTCATGCCCGTACGCGCGCAGGTTTGTCTCTGAGTAGTATTCGGTATTTTGATCATAACTTTCTCTATATGGATCCGATTGAGCTGATTCAAAGTGAGTTGGAGAGTTAATTCAAAGGGATACAATTCTTCTTGAATAAAATATTTCCATTTCGAATGTTTGCTATCCGAAAAATGGGTCTCAAGTTTAGGATGAAAATCTATAGCATAACTTATGCGGCGGGAAATTGATTTGTGAAAATACTTCCATTATATTTCACTCATGTGACCTCCAATTGCATCCAATTGATCCTATATGATCTTCAATCATCGTTTTGTGGTCTATTGGATATTTACACTTTGGTCCCCAAACTTTGAATTTCCTTCTTTTTCACACGTTTTTCGTTCATTTCTTCCAAATCCACCAATTTGAATTGAGTTCAACCTAACAAACAAAATTAAAATAAAATTAAGCTATAATCCATCCAAATCACTAACAAATACTCTAATTTAATGGACTAGATAAGTGTACAAAATACACTTATCAAACACCTTTATTCTTGGATCCCCGACCCAAGATCCTTCACAACAAGGATGCATTTCGAGCCGAACAGGGCAAAAAAAAGTAGAAATTATATATATCCAGGTGTTTAAAGATTGTTTTTAAAAAATCAGGTCTAAAATTTATTTATTCAAAAACCAGGTACTAATTTTATATTTTATTAAATATAATAATATTAAAACCCTAAATTTTAAATTTTTATCACTCCCATCTCCCAACTCATCTGTACTCCTCTCACTCGCCTCTCTCGTCTTCTTCCCCTCTTCTCTCTCGTCTCTCTCTCTATCTGTCCTCTCCCTCGTCGTCGTCGTCGTCAAAGACCACAGAGCTCGTAGCTGTGAGCAGGGATCGACGACGTCGCTGCAGTCCATCGACACGCATCACCAGCGACATGATCGATCTCTCCCTTTCTATGGCATGGTGCGATCTGTTTATGTGGCTCGATCTCTCTTTCTTTTTGTTGTATTCTTCATCTGTCTCTCCCGAGAGCATCGAGATCTGTCGTCGCGTTTTGCGCAAAGCGACAGCACTCGAAGGCNTCTCTCTTTCTTTTTGTTGTATTCTTCATCTGTCTCTCCCGAGAGCATCGAGATCTGTCGTCGCGTTTTGCGCAAAGCGACAGCACTCGAAGGCGCCGCCCTGAGCCACTGCGCCTGGTCTCGAGACGTGGTGTTGGTTGTTGTTCTAGGTTGTTGTGTTCGGTGTTCGTTGTTGTTTTTGGTATTGATGGAGGTGATGTCATGGTTGTAGTGGTTTGTGACGTGGTTGTCGTGGTGGTAAAATTTTAGATCATTTGGTGGTGGTGTCATGGTTGTTGTGGAAGTGATTGTTAGTGGTTTGCAGATTGTGATGTCGGTGCTGGTACGTTTCTGTGGTGTTGGTGGTGGTGGTGGTGTTGTGTCGGTGGTGGCGTTGTGTTGTTGGTGGGGGCGGTGGTGGGATAGCGTTTGTGACCAATTATTTTGTTAATTTGTAACCAAGTATTAGTGATGGATCGGGATCGGGATGAGCTGTTTGGTGTATGTGACTAACTATTTGGTTTATTGTCACTAACCATTAAACTGTGACCTTAAAATTTGATAATTTGTAATTAAAAAATAATTTGTGACCAACAAATTTGAAAATATGTGATCGATAGATAAAATTTTTTTGATCTGTGACTCATGAAATAAACTGTAACATATAAATTTTTTGATTTGTGACCTCGAAATAATTTGTGATCAATTAATTTAAAAATATATAACCAATTTAATTAATTAACTAAATACCTGAATTTTGCATTTTTTAAACTTAGTACTTGATTTTTGCTATTTTGAAACTTAATGCCTGATTTGTGGATTCTTTCCAAAAAAGAATGGGCAAGGCAGAGCAAACTTTTTTTGGCTGCAAAAAACGATCTTCGTATTCTCCCAATCAAGAAAAGGAAAAGAGAATAATAATTTATTAGTCAATACAATGCACAAGCAATGCCACAAGATGTTCACATTTTTGCTATACGATTGTGCTATTTGTTCGCATAATGAGTAGATCCTCTTTTTTCTCAAAACGATGAGACGGGGATGAACTGGGCAACAGACTTGACTGTCCATATAGTAAGCTGTCTTTGTTGCAAGCAGTCGCTTCAGTCGATGGACTCAACATGATCTTCGTCGACCTCAGCTTTGCAAAGTGGACAAGAGGCATTGATTTTCAACCACTTGTCTACACACTCTTTGTGAAAGAAATGAGAGCAAGGTAACTCCCTCAGGTCGTCATTGTTCAAGTATTTCACCAAGCAAATGCAGCAAATCTATAGAACACAATAACAAATTATTTTGAAATCTCATTAATGAATTGAGATCACAAAGAAAATGTGTACAAGTGTCCAACCAAATTGAAGTTGCTTCGAAAAATTTATGTTCCAAGATCCACATCAATATCGACTATCTTGTTTCGTTTTCACAAGGACCCAGAATGAAAGCAAACCAAATCTAAGCCTATGTTTGGAAAGTGTTCATAAACGCTAATGTTTATTAACACTCTTAGACAAAACTACTTTTTATCCAAACGTTTCATAAGACCTATAAATACTACCCAATTTATCACCACTCATTTCTATATGTATAAATACTATTGTTTATAAACATTTCCCAAACATACTTTAAGATCCAATATTTACAAATTATGAAAATAAAACCATTAGAATATCCTTTTATGAGAAGAATTTTGTTCACAACTACATCTCAGAAAAATTAATAATCATGCAATTCCACATCAATTTAAGATTTAACAGTTAACATCTATCAATTTGATACTTCACAGAACGCAAGATCAGATTCACAACATCAAAGCCTTGACAGAAAATTAAGATTTCTCAACTCCTAGCAGCAAATTCAAATTATAGTGATATTTCTTAAGTCGGGAAATGAAATCGTAAATAATAACTCGTCTATGTGGAAATTTTCCAGAGCTTTCGGAAGTTTAGTTTGACAACGACTTTGATTGATATCCTATTTTGGAATTTATGCAATAGAGAATAGCAGTAAGCATCTCGAAATCTAATCACATTTTTTTCATATGGGGTTATGCTGGTATTCATCCATTCACATATATAATCTTGTAACTCATATATTGACAAAAAATAAAATAAAATAAAAATTAGAGAATCCAAGACGAGAAAGAAATTGAAGTTTACCGCGTCCTCTCCTGATATCAAACGCTCTTTTTCGGTTCCAACAGCCACTATCCCACCTTCATCCGCATCCGGGATACACTCCTTGTCACTGATATTCTTGTTCTTCGCCTTAAACTTACAAGTTGGCAAAGAATTAATTATTTCTTGAGTGGCTCCTTGATAATGAATCAAATCCTCTCTGATGCTGAGGACTGAAATTAGACAAGGCAGGCAGCAGCAGATTGCCGTGTACACAATAAAGGGCACGTATCCAACACAATTCAAGGTAAGAAATACTATACATAACCTGTAAGTAAATACATCGCGAAAGCATTTAAAAGAGGTACACAAATACTAGTATGAGAGTACGGTGTAAGAATGCTCATTAAACTACCTGTACAAGTTGGGAGCCTCGGCGGATGATACGTGACCTCCAAAAACCCACACATTACCAACCACAAACCAAACAGCAAAGAAGCAATCCAAAGCCATCTTGAAGTATTCCATAAGCGCTTTGATTCTGTAAGAATAAACTCAGAGCATTTAGCTCTCATTCTACATTGAACTTGTAAATGAAGATGAATGAACCAACATTCTAGCCGAAAGTTCTGCAAGCCCGCTCGTTGTGATGCCACAATGTTATGACTTTAACGTGGAAAAGTTTAAGATAAATGCAAAGGAAAAAATTGACTTACCTACTGAATGATTTTAAAATAACTGTTGATAAATAGAGGACGGAAAAGTAAATAGGTAACAAGAATATACACAGTCTGCCAACTTTTGAAGAAAAATGAAAAAGAATATCTAGCAAATGTTTTTAATCATTAAATACTTGAATAGTTAGCATGCCAAAGTGTTGGTACATTCGCACGAAGCTTAAAAAATTTCTAAACCATCACGTTACTAATCCCTAACAATCTATGAACTAAAAGCACAAAGCATGTGAAAACAACCAAAGAAGCCAGCACTTGTTAGTCAAGAAAAAGATAAAGGAGCTACAATGTCTCCAAAACTCGTTGAACTTACGCATTACGATTTAAAAGAGGGGAACAGAGTTAACAAAAACAAACTTTTGAAATAGTAATAGATACCCTGAACTTGGTATTCCTACATTCTGAGCGCCTCTAGATGCAGTACCAGTAGTCCAACGATCTTCCCGCTCCAAACCTATTCTAGTTGAAGAAATTGCGGAATAACCGTTCTGAGAAGAATCTTGACGATGATGAGATGCATCCTGTTCAGAAACTAGGTTTCGATGTTGGAAACGCCAATATAAAAGAGGAAGAATACCTAGACATCCCAATGCATAACCCACAATCCACGCCTTCAATGGAGCATGTGGTTGCTCATGCTTCGACAAAACTAAGACAACGACCGCAGCAATAATTTGGCTCACTGTTAATACTAGCAAAAAGGATATCCATAATAGGTTTCGATGTTGGAAACGCCAATATAAAAGAGGAAGAATACCTAGACATCCCAATGCATAACCCACAATCCACGCCTTCAATGGAGCATGTGGTTGCTCATGCTTAGACAAAGATAAGACAACGACCGCAGCAATAATTTGGCTCACTGTTAATACTAGCAAAAAGGATATCCATAAAACGGAATTTAAGGGACTCCTTCGGTGGCGGCTATTTCCTCTCCAAATAAGTGGTGAGTTCCTTAAGTTTGATCCACTGGCAGAAAAAAGTGGAGGTTCATAATCTGGAACCCTCACACCAGTAGAACCCTGATTTTCACTCTGTTGCTGCTCTAAGCCATTAGATTGCTGCTCATCAGATGTGATAGACGAGGAAGCATCACTGTAATTAGTTATGTCAATAACGTGCTCATTATCATTACTGTTATTTGCTCGATCCATTAACAAAGGCATTTTGTTCATTTAGCTTTTACGATGAAGTCCCAGTTTGGGAAAAGCCATCTAAGTTCACCAACAACCAAAAACTACACATAGAAAGCGTGTAATAAGAGATCGATATAAAACCTTCAACTTTCCTTCTTATTCTCTACCTAAATTTAAGCTTCTAGTCTTGTGCAGTCTTTCGAATCTTAAACACAGCTACATACTCGAATGCCTCAATCAACAGACACATTTCCATTAATCTGTTCAATCACAAAAGGCAAGGATGTTAGAATGTTAATTGGTTTTTTCCCCAATTTCAAATGCGTAAACTCTCCTCTGCTTCAAGGGAGGAGGCACACATTAAAAAGAGACCAAATTAGGTATATCCTCTTTCTAAATTTTCTTATAATCTATGCAAAAAGAAAGAAAAAACGTTACTCAAACTTCAGAACATCATCTTTTTCTTCCATAATAGATTTTCTCAGCATCAATAGATGACAATGCAGAGATTTATATTGAATTCTTTGCATGCTATCGACTGGTTACATCGAAACTAATCAATGAAACTGAAGTCACAACTATTGAACAGAGCATATTACTGATATTAATGTTTTAAAATGCCGAAAAAAGTGATTAAATCTCTTCAGTTTAAATAAACTCATGGGAACGAAATTCACAAATATTAATTCCATTAGGTTATATATAAAATACGCATAGAACCAAAATCATCAATCCCCAAAATACGCAGCATTTTATTTGATCAGAAACGGCGTCAAATCATCGATCTCCAAAATTTCAAAGAACTTATGCACCTCCCCAGACTCTAAAAATTTGGATTTCAGAGAAAAAGGGTCATATTCAAAGTCCAAAAACCAAGTACTAAAAACATCTCTTTTTCAGAGCATTAAATCTCAGAAAATCTCCCAAAAATTCTCCAAAATATCGACTAAAAATTATTATTGAACCCAACTTATAAAACCCAAAAATTCATAACGAAAGGAACATATATATTAACGAGAAGAAACCATAAATCATGAATTTATCATATACCTTAAGCAACTTTATCCATAAAAATAAGTATTAAATTTTTATCAAGTATTTATAATCAAAATTAGATACCAACCAGTATGGAAAAAAGTCAAGGATCCTAAGAGGAAATCTCCCCTGGATGAAAGCTGTGAATCATTCGACACTGTCAGATTTTGGGGCTTTTACTATATTTTTTATTAATATATTTTTTCTTCTTACTTCATTCTTTTTGGAATATGTGCTTGACATCTTTTGGCTTGGCGATTTTATCCATAGAATGATAGAAATGAGGAAATTTCAGATGAATCAAAAGAAAATGAAAAAAATATAAACAAAGTTGGTGTAGCTAAAAATTAATTTTTAATAGATTTTAATAAAACTTAATAAAATTTATGACTAAAATTTGATAATAATTATGAGTGTCCTGAAATGCATTGTTAACTCTACATCAAACATAGGCCTAGTATAGAATTTACATAAATTTTAGGATTCGAGTCATGATCATGTTACACTGATAGCTAAACAGGGATCAAAGTAGATAATCGAGCAGATCGAATTGACTACACAATTCTAAATTATTTTTTAGTAAGGATAAAATGATTATTTAGTTTATCCATTCTTACGTAAGAAAAAGCTTTAAATAGAAATTTGAAAACTCATTTTAGGGCCACGAGTAGCATCTATTTAAAATAACAATTTTATGCTCAATTCGAGCATTTGTTTGAGAGTGATAATTTGAACTGAATAATGTATGGATAATATGTAGAGAAAAGTTATATAATAATACTGAGAACATGTATGATTAAAAAATAATTTGACAAAAAAATTTATACAAATAAGTTATGTCAAACAAACACTTAACCTATGTTTCGTAGAGAGCTTTTGAGAATAAATTTTGTGGTAACCAATGTTTTGAATTCAAACCGAGAATAAGAATTTAAAAAAATTGTATTTTGGAATATATTATTCTACTTTGCCAAAGGATTTTCAACATCCTTCTTGGCAGATGTGTTGGATGTTTGTGCGTATTTAAAAGTAGACGAGTTTTTCGATCGAACCAGTCTGGTCCAATTTTCAAAACATTGGTTAAAACAAAAGGAAAAGTAATGAATCTATGTACAAAAATTATATATTAGAATAAAATATGATTGAAAATGAATTTGAAAAAAATAAAAATAAATCCTTTGTTTGATATCTATTATTTTTAAAATACATTTTTCTCTCACTTATTTTCAACCACATATTATTCGGTAAAATAATATTACACGCAAATTCAAAACTATTCCGTATTTCTTAACCACACATTCTTTATCAAATAAATATTCCAAAACGAATTTTTGTAAAAAAAAAATGGAGTTCAAACAAGCTCTAAAAATTGTACCAATCATGGTTTACTGGTATAGTGTTATTCAAGTTTTCTTTTTTCTTTTCAAATTCAAATATTTGATGGAGTGGGTTGGGCTTCCAAGTTTAGTTGATCAACCGTCGACTCTTCACTGGGCTAGCCTTCCATTTTACAGTTGGTTCATAAAATAATAAAGAAAAGAGAGAGAGAAAATAATGTCAAACACTCGTCTACTTTTAAATACACACAAACATCCAAACTTAAACCACCATCGCAGCCTATCACCACTAACCATCACCACCTATTTCTACACAATCAACTGTCACTTCCTTCAAACGTGTGTTGCAGCCACCATCCGAGGATAAGACACGGACAGTTCTACAATCCAATGTTGATTCTGTATTTGGATACAATCGTCACCATCTCCTCCTATGAAGTTGTAATATATCAATTCACTTAATATGATGTCAACTGTGAGCTTTGATAAGTGTGTTTTGACATACTTATTGAATGCCTAAATAAACTAATTGTTGATTAAATGAGTGGATTTCTATGTACAATTTTGTAATTTGTGCTTTTATGGGTCATAATTCCCCAATTAAATAAGAATAGAATAAAATAAGAGAAAAATGACCAAAATTGTGCAAAAATGAGAAGCTGGAGACTAAAGTAACAAGTGCAAAAAGTTGAAGGACCATGAATAAAATTTATCAAGGGCATGATTGAAATAAAAATTAATTTTTGAGGCAAAGTTGAGAGATCTGACATGCAATTCGACGGAGGGCTGAGCTGTTTAGCCTCAATCTCCGTATTTTTCATTGAGGGTGTGTTTGAGCCACGTTATTTTGAAAAAATGTATTCTGAAACAGTAGATTGATGGAAATTGTGTGGTTGAAAAAGAAGTAAAAGTTATTGATGTAATGGAAATTATTATTTTATTGAAAATGTGTGATTTAAAATGAGTAGAAAAATGAGAATGAAAAAAATAATGTGTACCAAACAGGGGCTGACTCTATTTTACACTTATTTTGGAAGAAATGGGGAAGAAATAGGGCACAAAAAAAGGGGAGAAAAATCTAAGAAAATGTGGAGAGATTTTGGAACAAAATCATTATCAATCTAATACTCATTTCAAAAATCCAACCAAGGAAAAGTTTTTACATTTTGTATTATATTTTACCTATTATTATCTCTAAAAACTTGCATTATATTTCCAAATCTTCTTCCCTTTTTATCATATGTATAAAACGGGATAAGTTATTAATATTGAGATGATTGATTTAGCTTAATCTGGCTTTTTTGATTTCAATACTTGTTCTTTAATGTTAAATACTATTTTCATGTGTATTATTATATTTCATACTATTTATTTATTTGGCCAATAAATATTTGTGTTAAATGATTCATGCATCGTTCGAGAGAAGATTGTATATTTTAAATCAATAAGTAAAATTTTGTAAGGGATAAATATATACCTTGAATTCTAGATGACCCATTGAACTATTTTCACAAAAAATTAACGCTTTGAATTTTAATCGACACAAAGATGCAATGGGTTAAACCAATCAATTGCGATTAATTTTATTCAAGAGAGGTAATTTGCTAATATTTAAAAATCGGATCTAGCATACAAAATAAGTAATTTGTTAATTTGTTTGTGGAGAAATTAATTAAGCGATGATTAAGTAAAATCACGAATCCCAACTACTTTACCCACAATTTTATGTTTTGTTGTTTTTGTAGAGCTTTTACTAATTTTCCTTATTTTCAAATCAAAATCTTAATTGTGTCTTTCTTTGTTAGGATTAAATTGACTAGAGTAGTATAGGGATCGATTGTGACTCACAATCTACTTTATCACTCGAAGACGATCTGTGCACTTGTGGTACGTAATTTAAGCGAATAAGTTTAGCCACACGTTAAATAGAAACTCTGACACCATTTTTAACTCTTTTTAGTCCACTTGATAAGATATTGTTCAATTTGAGTCTAGCCTACATATTTTTTTGTTTTTAAAGTTTTATGCAAAATGCCTCGTACCAATTGAGAGTGGTAATTTCACTTATAAATTAGTATCATTAATTTTTCCTCAAGCAATGTGGGATTGTGGCTGCTACAGAATTGGGTTAACATGGCGGCGCACCATAGTTTGATGGATAATTCAAGAAAAATATTTGATTAATTGAATTTTATTTGTGAATCTACTTTGAATTTGGACGAGGATATATTAATTTTTTTATTTTGTCTTCGTGTGTGGCTGTTTACCTGGTCCCGTTTGTGGTGGTGGAAATAGCTGACAGCGACAGTGGTGATTTTGGTGGTAAAATTAATGATTACTTTGGGGTGATTTTTTAGTAGAAGGTGATGGTCGGGATGTAATAATAAATATTATAAAGGGAAGCAACAATGATGATAGTTTAACAATGAAAGTTATAAATGGAGACAACGACATGTTCACTAGTGTAACAAGGTTTGCTACAAGTGGTTGTAACGGTGGTTGTTTATGACAACAGTATAGCAATGTGTGTTACGAAATATATGTAAATAAAATAAATTAAGAATTAGAAAAAGTATTTTGAGAATAAAAAGATGTTTAAAAGAAAGTTTGCAATTAGTAAACCTTTTTAATGTATTTATGAATTGCACTTAAAAGAAAAATAAATACTTTTTCTTTCCTTTTTGAAGAACAAATGCACAATAATCACAAATGACTAATTTAAGAAATTAGTTCGGGTATAATAAATGTTTTTTTCCCAATAAAATCCTTCAATTCAACATTTCGACCTCAGTAACTTCAAAATACAATTATATCCAATGTATAACTAGATCAGACCATCTACCTAAATACGATCAAAAAGTATTTTCTTTCTTGAAAGTATGAAGACTTTAGCTGTTAATTTTTAGGAAAAATTGTAGTTATGGTTCCAAATTTTTCACTTTGTGGCAAATTTTAATCAAATCTTTCATTTGCTGCATCCAAGGTTCCAAGCCTTTGACTTGTGTACGGCCGAAGGAGTTGACCAAAAAAATTATAATATCGTATGACCAATAAATTGAAGGGCAAAATGGTCTCTTTAAATATTTCAATTTTTCTAAAAATAAAAAATATACTTTACCTTCTTCCCACGTCCCCCCACCCCAGCCCACCCAGTGGCGGACCCAGCACCCGGCGAGCCCCGGCGGTCGCCCGTGCTGGGTCTGCCGGAACGGTTTTTATTTTTGGGACAGTGAATATACTTTGAATTATATATTTGTTAAGTTCCTTTAATTTCATAAACTTCTTGTAGCTCAGCTGGCTAAGACTCTTTTTTACACATGTGAGGTCCA